>LOJH01033690.1:0-16219 GCA_001685095.1 Ellobius talpinus | reverse complement strand
AATACAGTTTCTGTGTGATTATTTTGGTTCTGGGCAGCCAGGATGAACAAGCGGGTTCTCTTCCTACAGCTCACTTTGTGTGATAGAACCCGTACCCAACACTGCTTGGGTGACCAAAAACCTGCACCTAGATAGCCCTGGGACTTAGGGTAAAACCAAATCCAACTGTTCAAAAACAAATGTGGCAATAAAATGATTCCTAATGGCATTCCACTATACTGATAGATCAGTGCCCTGATCAGTCATCATCAAAGAAAAGATAGGAACAAATCTAGAAACCCACAGCTAGACATTATGCACATAATGAGAGAGCTTGGAACACTCAGCCTTAAACAGAATATCTTCATTAAATCTTTCCCATCAGGGCCCTGGGAACCCTGAGAAAGAGGAGTCAGGGAAAGCCATAGAGGACACAAAGAAAACAAGGTCATCCTTGGTCAATGTCCATATGAACTCATGGAGACTGAGGCAGCGTGCTCAAGTCTTGCCCAAGATGGGATCCTACAGCTGAAAGAAGTGGACATGTGCCTCCATACCTAACTCAAAAGCTATCTCCCACTGATAACCACTTCCAAATAAAAATTTAGTTACTTCCGAGAGACTCTCACTGGGGAAACAAGCCACTCTTAAGGGTCTGCTGGATGCCCAACAGTAAATGACCAACAGAAAATGAACCCAGTGGAATTACTGGAGATTCTTCATCTTACGATATTATATCAGGGCTTTTTAAAATTTTAAATTATATATCTAGTTTTATGCTCCAGGTCCTTTGCGCATACATTATGGCTTCCAATTTAGTGCTCTATGAGATTCCTGAGAACTCAAAAGAGTGGGTCCCTGTGTATATATCTGTTTCATGTGCCTTTTCTTTGACTCTTTCCTTCTGTCTGTGTCTTTTGTCCTATTCTGATATGTTAGCTTTTGTCATATTTTATCTGATTGTTATCCCTTCAAAGTCTATTTGTTTCCTAATAGAGACACAGAAGGGAGTGGACCCGATTGGGGGAGAGGTGGGGAGGCACTGGAAGAGTGTGGGAAGGGAAATTGTAATACAGGTCATAATATGAGAACAAAGCTATTTTAATGAAAGGAAAAAAAAAACAAAATCAGAAAAAGAAGTTGAGATAGGAAATCTTGTTTTTTCTTGAAAGACAGGTCTATAACTTGCCTCCTCTTTTTCTGAGAAATGGCTGTCAAAATCTGGTGGGCGAGTTCTGAAGCCATCGCTGAGCTGAGAGGCCCACATAATCACCAAGGAGACAGATCTTGGGACTACGCCTGGAAGAATCTTCTGGATTCTTCTCCACTTTAGCACTGACATGGATGTCTGAGAAGAGTGCTTGCTCCGTTTCTGAGGATCATGAGGACACAGCCGATCAAGGAACGGTAGGAGCGGCCTGAGATACGCAGCTGGCAATGTTTATGACAAAAGCCAGGGTCAGAAGACTCCACTTTAACATGAGATTCTTCCCCTGGGCAATAGCAACCATATTCAGAAAACACCACTTCCGGAAACCAGTTCCCCTGCCGATCAGCAGACTAAATGCCCAGTGGCGAGGGTGCTGTGTGCTTCGGGTCTTCTCATGTTTTCAGCCGGCAGCTTCCAGTGCTCTCTTCCTGCCAAGGAGTTGGTGAAGTACTTAAAAATAAAATTTATTATTAATTATTTTTTTGCGTGTATGCCTGTGCCAGATGAAAGCTCGTGGGAGTCGGTTCTCTCCTTCCACTCTGTGGGTTCCAGGAATCAAATTCAGATCAACTGGCTTGGACCTCACTGAACCATCTCGCTCTCCAGTCAGAAATGCTACCACTGTTCCCTCACCGTGGGGATTCTTAAATGACCACAAGCACATTGTAGCCTTTGTTTCGGTACGTCTTCACAATATTGGCTTTCCCCATGACAACCTACACACTCCCCACAGCGCATGCGTAAAAATGCAACAGATATTCTACTGGTTCATCACTACAGGGTTCCCTTCTAACACTGCTATAGGCAGGATTTTAGAAGAAATATGGCAGAGAAAAATTGAGAAGAGGTCACCGTCTCCCACTCTATTGTGATTTATGGTCCTAATTGGTTTTTTTTTTTAAACTGGGTCTGCTTGTAGTCCAGGCTGGCCTGGAACTCTGGAACTCTATCCTCCTGTCTCTTCCTTCCAAGTGCTAGAACGAGAGACAGGTGCCACAACTCCTGGCTATACACCAAGATCTTGAATTTGATTCGTCTTTAAAATACGAAATATTTGCTTCAAATCACCCTTCTGCAACTCTTGTGGTTGTAACTGAACTCTACCACAGCAGCAGAAAATAAAACAAAACAGAAGGACCTCAAACCACCTTGGAGACTGAGACAAAGAACTGAAATCGTTCATAAGAAACTGCCATGCTTGCGTGGCTCCAGGGACCGACCCAACTGGGGTGGCAAGGGACTAAAGAAGTGATGAACACGCGGATGATTTAGGCTGGGCTCTCGGATCGAGACGCTGCAACATCTCAAAATCTCGGCATGTTTGATATATATAGTTGAACAGGGAGCTGGGGTTACTGCATAGAGCTGAATAAGGAGGCAGGTTTAGGTTTAGCCAATGTGGGAAATCGCTGCAGAGGAGTAATATTAAGGCCATAAACATCTTCAGGGAGAAAAAAGCTACAGTGGACATTTTTCTGCACACACAGTCAGAATCTACATTTGGCTCTGAGGAAGCCTTCGCTAGCCTTCTGAAGGGCTCCCAGGAGAGGCTGTGCTATCACCATGGCATCAAGACACTGGGGTCCTGGATAGGGCTGCTCCCTSATAGCAACACATATTCACCCAGAGCTTTACTGACCCCCTCCAAAAGATGATTTGGTAGTGACTAATACTTTTCAAAATCGAAAGATCGCATTGTGGTGGTATTTATGTTTTCTTCAAGCATTAGGCTGAACTGAAGAGATTTAAACCCGGTATGAAGCTGAATATAGAATTGTCAGAGGCAACCAGTAGTTTGTAATGAGAGACAGAGAGAGAGAGAGAGAGCAGAGACAGCGCTCTAGAAGATGAATGTTGTGAAAACCATGAGAATATGGACAGCTTGTGTTCTCACAACTTGAATACATTGAGTTGCTTTTCCAGGCGCTGGTCTCCTGAGGGGGTAAAAATGTATTTACTTGGCTGCTATATATAGGATAACATGGAAAATGTATTCCGGGTTTGCTGCGTCCCCTGCCAAAGACTGTCTTCATATGTCTGCTGATAATTAATCAAATTAGCTAGCCTAAAAAATAACAGGCAGTTTCAAATAGCACATAGCACAGTAAGTCTACAATGTCAAATCATTTCTCTTCATAACTTCCTTGCATCTCGTTTTCTGGTAGTTAAGGAAAGAAACAGGAACAACCCTTCATATACTTTATTGTATTTTAAACATTAAAAATTTTCCTCGCGGAGATTTTGGCACTCATCCTGAAATCCTCTGAGTTATGACTAATATTTTTTAAATATATACAATAAAAGCACCAACATTTTATTGAAGTACTTAACATAAACCCCTTAAGATATAGACCCAGAAAGGGCTAATCACAGTGCAGAACATATCCATTCAAGATGTTGTTTTGAACTCCTCAGCCCTCCCAATATTTACCAGAGGAAGTGATGATCTCATTCGGGCTCCGGAACCTATCCCCCAGTCTGAGTCTTCTTGATTCTTCCTTTCATTCTCCATGCTCAGAAGCATCTATTCTGTACCCAGGATCACATTCCCTGGACACAAGTTCTTGTGTCTCCACCTCCTGGGGTCCCTTCCTTCTCCACGGTCACCTCCTACCACCTGCAATTCCCTAGTTTCTCTAGAGGCTTGTTTGCCTCGAGTTACCTTGCAATAGTCGTGGTGGGCACAGCTTACACTCAGGCACTTGACTTTTAAAGTAATCATTATTTTTATAAAGTTCTGAACATTAAGAGATGCACTTGAATCTTCTTGCCTTTATGCTTCTCAGCTGGGTGAGTGCAGGCTGGGAGGACGGACTTCTCTAGCAGTTTTCTTCTTTGAAAAGTAAGAATGTCGATGGGCCTCTCACTGTTTCTTGTAAAAATTAAGTAAAATGATCCCTATAGAGTACTTGGTTCAGTGGCTTGTCCATAATGAAAATAATGCTAGATGTTGCTTTTACCTTGACATTCTATAAGGCAAATGTATTTGTGTGTATGTGTGTATATGTGCTTTTTATGTGTGAGTGTATATGAGGGGTGTGTGAGTTTCCCCAACTCCTTAACTGCATTGTTTGAATTTTGAAGCTGAAGAAAATACATGTGCGTATGTAGACTCTTTCTTGTACATCAAGAAGCGCTCTGAATTAAATAGGTACAGTGTATTTTAAATTAGCTTCCTCTTGATTCTTTTGTAATACTTTTCTGGATGATTATTAAGAAGCTGCTATTGGAGGCTTGTGCAATATAATTGTTGAACAACTTGTTACAGCGTGGACATTTCTCAACAAACTAAGCATTTATTTTGGGAGTGTAGACGCTTGTGTAGTGTGCGTGTCTGTGTGTGTATACTCTTCATGTGTGGGGTACAAATGTGTGTGCTCACACATTTGTGTTCATGTGTATGCGCATGGAGACAGACCTCTGGAGACTTGGGGTTTCTTCCTGGATGGCTGGCTCTACTTTATTGCTGAGGAGGGATCTCACACAGGTGCAGACTGTCCAGCTAGACAGTCGTTCTGGGAATTCCCTGTGTGTTTCCTTAGCCCTGGAACTACGCATGGACCAGCATTCTTGGCTAGCATTTGCTAGGGGCTGAGGACTTAAACTGTGGTCTCCTTTCCTACACAGCAAACACTCTATACACTAAACCATGTTTCCTGCTTAATTTACACATTGAAAGTAATTGTTGGGTATGTAGTTCACATTCAACAAACATGTTACATGCATGTTACATTTCTTTAACAGTTACATAGCATAATAGGATTTAGATCTTCAAACTTCAATCTAGATTTGTTAAGAAATGTTCTTTGCTGATTTTGTCTCAGTTAGGGTAGTGTGTTGTATTAATTCATATTCATATGAGTGGTTATCACACATGCTCTTCCAGGGTTTCACTGTCATTTAGCTTTAGTTAACGGACACTTAAAACCTTGGTAAAAATGTCCCCAAAGACCTATAGATGTTTATGACATTTTAAAAATAATTTGGCTATGAGTGGAAATTAACAGTGCTGTTTATTTTGAGAAATAAATAGAAATGTTTTACCAATTTAAAATTAAAATCTATATGACAAAAACACAAAAACTTGGAACCAAAAACTATGACAAGAATAACCAAAATTCAGCTCTAAAATTTTTTTTAAGAAGGCCTCTTTTATAGCTTCATCCCACAGGTAAATAATAGCATTTTCTAACATGATCTCTTTTCCATGTTAACATTGATGAGCCTTCAGTGTTAACCATCAATGGCTACACAGAATCTTTCACACATTTAACTGCTATAGAAGCTAAGTCAATATGTCCTGCGGGGTTGCCTGGGTTGAAGCAGAGAGTGATTGTTTAAGTAGAGATTGATCAGCATACATCTATCACTATCCTATCTCCTGCGTCAAGGGTTTTTTCCGTGGCAGGGGAATGAACAGTAATGTATGAGAAGGAGAAAAAGCAGGAGGTTTCCAACTATATCTACTCATTCATGGGAAATCCCTCTTTCCCCTATGTCTTGGGGAGATGGTCTGCTATGCTTCAAGAGCTAAATATCACAGACTTCATATCTTTTCATCTCATAGTATCTTTTAAATACCAAATGTAGCAAATGATTTTTCATTTCTAGATGAAAAAGCTAAAACTAAAATGACATTGATTTATTCAAGACAACACCCACTTAGGAAAGAATTGAAACTTCAGGGGAGGCCCTTGACTTTAAAGGCAATGCAATTACCACTCTGCTTATTGCCGGAGCTATTCCAAAAGTGGACAATAAAATTATTGGTAAGTTAATGCATGCATCTTTAATGATATTAATAACTGTAACTGTGCTCCATGATACTAATGGTGTAGTAGACAAGCAGAGCACATAAATGGCTGGAATTAGCATGAGTTTCAAACATAGCTGTGCTTCATCTTTGCCATTTGCTGGGAAGGGGAACTAGATTAGGTCAGAGGGAGAAGAAGGTGGAGTTTCTTTGTAGATCTGTCATCCACAGCCTGGTTTTGGCAAACTGAAGCTACAAGATTTTATTTTTCCACGTTTCTATCAAAGCCTACTACAAGGTCTAGGCACCTTGTAAAGGTGGTCCCTGGGCTCGAACATGTACTGAGTGTTCTCTTAAAAAAGGCTAATTTAGTCAGAGAGTAATTACCCAATCCCATCACTCATATATGAACTAGGGATTTTTTTCTTTTAATTTCTATAGTGGGTTTTTTTTCTAATCTTTAGAGAAGTGATGTCCAGAGTTTGTGGAGAACAACTCAATTACAGCTGTTACAAGGTGTCTTGTCCATTTTCTGTTAAAGCCTGAGTAATGTATAAAGAAAAGAAGTCCATTTGGCTCACTATTATTGAAGCTGGGAAGCCAAGGTCATGGTAACCGTGTCTGGCAGGGTTCCTGCGAGATGATATCCGTGGTGGGAATGCAGAAGGCTTGTAAGTACCTTTGAGAAGAGAAAGTGCAGGAAAGGACTCACTTCACGTCACTGCTGTGTCAGGAACGTCATCCCATGATAACAACTCGGAAGAGCCCTGCCCCATGGTCAAAGCTTCCCAGTAGACCTCACCTCCCAACGCTGCTGCGTTGAAGAAGGAAGCTTCCAGTGTGTGAATCCTGCGGGAGATGACTCAGGACAGAGAATGAGAAAGAGGCCTGCTTGGCTATCCCTATCCTTCGCTTTGAATTTTGTGTCTACCCCACCCCTGTCCTCTTGCTCTCCCTTCCCAAGAACCCTTACTCTTACTGAGAGCTTTTATCTTTTTCTTGATCCAAGCCCTGCCCTGAAATAGCCTCAAATTCTTCTGGATGCCAAATTATTTTAACCTCAAAGAAAACTCCCCATCCCTTAATATAGATCAAGATTCAGCAAACTTTTTTTGGTGAAGGGCCAGATAGTAAATATTTTCAGCTCTACAGGCCAGATGGTCTCTGCTGTAACTACTCAACTATGCAAGTTATAGTGTGAAAACAGCCATAGGCAATAAATAACCAAATGAGCATGGCTGGGTTTCAACAAAACTTTATTTACAAAAACAGATGCCAGGCTGGAGTTGGACCAGAGGCGGAGTTTGATGATCTGTGATATGGCCATTACCCCCATTACACTGTGCTCTGGTGTCAAATTTTAGAAGAACAGAAAGGTAAAATTGACTTTAGTCTTATTTCATATAGCAGGGCAATGTCACAACCCCCATCACGCACCTGGGCTTGTGTGTCACAATTCAGCATTAGGAGTGACTGAGACCTGGGTTATGTTGAAGACTGCTTTCTCATATCCTAGCAGCAAAAGGTCAGGACAAAGAGGTCAAAACTATGGCTTAGGAATTAGTTTATTAATTTTTTTACAGAGATCTCTTTCTTTGTTGTGTGTGTGCGCATGCGTGCCTATGTGTTTGTGTGCCGATGTGTGTCTTTGTTATGTGAACATGTGTGTGGGTACTGGGGGAGACCCTAGGAAGGTGTTGGGGCACCTGGATCTGGAGTTACAGGCTACTATGGGGCACCTGATACAGGATCTAGGAGCTGGAATGTGGTCGGTCGTCTGCATGAGCTCCTTAGTCACTGAATCTACCCACATTATTTCCTTTTTGAACTAGACCCTTGCTTTGTTGACAGATACTGGGATAAAATTGCAGTTAGACTAAGTTCATCATCATTGGTGTCTCTTCTGAATGCTATCTTGAACCCCACCTTTGCCCCACCCTTGACCTTTGCCCAACCTTTGACCTTTGTCCCACCTATGACCTTTGGAAGGTCATTTCCCTTATTCTTTTTTTTTTTTTACTAAGGATCTTCCTTTTTCTCTCTCCTCTATACTTCACACTTTATCCCTTCTTCCCTGCCCAACGAAATCTTCTTGTATTCTCCACCAACCCCTTGGACCCTTGACCACTGATGATACCTGCGCCTGTGAAGAAGCAGGAACTCTGAGGTATGCGTCTCCAAGCCCTGCCTAAGCTGTCAAGGCTCAAACATGCCTTCTCCCTTTGGCAAGGGAAGCCAACCTGAATTTGGAATTAGCAGGGTCCCCAGTAATTTTCTCAGTTTGCTGAAAGAAGAGAGGAAAAAGAAGTGATGTTTGTTACAAAAGGACAGACAGCTCAAAGTCTACCTGGTGGCACCAGCCCAAACAGAAGGTACGGAGTGAACGAGTCAAAGCCATTATGAGAAATGTGTAATAACAAAGGTAGAATTCAATGTTAAAATGCATTGAAAGGAAATGTTGTGCCATCCTTTTCCCCTTCCTTGTGGTTTTCTAAGCACAGCCTTTGCTAGGGTATACAGCACTCAGCTGTAACTCATCTGTAAATTCACACGCATTTATGCTGTAGTTTGTAGGTAAGTGATGACTATGTGTTTCATTTCTTTGCTTGCCTGATATTTTGTTATTTTTTTTGTTGTTGTTTATTTCATCTTATTATGGTGCTGAGGATTTAACTCTGGGCCTTATAGTGTTTGGCAAATGTTCTACCACTGAGCCAACTCCCTAGCCCTGACTGGGTATTTTCAATGAGAACTCCATCTTGAGTGAATATTTTAATGAGAAATACAATGGTGGGTCCATACTTCGGAGAAGGAAACTGCAAAAAGTAGTTTTTGTTCATGGAAAGAGAAGAAAGAGTCCCATATTGGTCTGCTGGGAAAAGTCAGTGGGTATAACATACAGCAAAGAAGAAAATGATATGCATCAAACAACATGCTTGTCCATACAGTTTGGTTAGCTTCTCCACACTTGTTACACATAGAATAAGACAAAGAGTCTTGGAATCTTTGCACTGGGCCGGCACGAAGCTTCTTGGCCTTCAGCTACCCCACTGTATTTGTTTTCTTCTGGGCATTAAGTGGCTCGAGAAAGTAGTCTAAAAGGAGCTGGGTTTCCCGAGAAGAGATGATTAACTGTTTTGTACAGAGTTATCATGGCTTACAAACCTCAGCTGTACCCCAATGAATCCATTACTGTTACCTGCTGAGTATGTTCATTGGATAGCAGTTAGCCAACGCGACTAATTATCACGTGACCTGTTAACAGTACCGTGACAGCGTCTTAGGGTTCAACTCAGCCCAGCACAAGTAAGTTGGGAGCTGTGCTGAGAATTTGAAAATAGAAATTTTTCAGTGTGGTCGTTCTAGATGCCTGAGACTTCTACAACAGCTCCTACCTTGTCAAACCTTGCTCTTCTCTCTGAACTAGTGGGTACAAGTTTCTAGGGATGTGCCTCTCCAAATTGCCTTGGCTCTTCCATGAAACTTCTAGAAACCTCCTCAGAAAATGCTTTAGTGTATAAAGTATTTCCCGTAGGATTAGAAGTTTATATTAATGGGGCCGGAGGGTTGGCTAAGCAGCTGAGTGCTTGCTGGTCTTCTAGAATTCTGGAGTTTGGTTCCTAGCTCTCATGTCAGGGGGATCACAATCACCTGAACTCCGATGCCAGCCGATCAAATGTCCTTTTCTGGCCTCCATAGGCATATGCACACACACACACACACACACACAAGAGAGAGAGAGAGAGAGAGAGAGAGAGAGAGAGAGAAAGAAAGAATTTTAAAAACCAATGAAATACAATTATAAATGTGAAAATTGTCACAATATATTGGTATATTCCTCTTTTGTGTTTATGCGTGTATATGCATGGTTTACATGCACATGTATGCTATGTGAAAGTCTTAGGGCAGCCTTTGGTATTGTTCTTATCTTCATTTTGAGACAGGGTCTCTCGTTGGGCTGAACCTCATTAAGTAGGTCAGGATGGTTGGGCAGCAAACCCCTGTCTCAGCCTCTCTAGCACGTTACCGTATTTAGCCCCTTTTACAGGAACACTGGAGATTTTAACTCAGGTCTTTGTGATGAACCAGCTGGGGTCTCTTCCCATCCCTGGTATATGCACTTCTTTACAGCAGCCAACAAGATCAAGGAGTGTATCTGACAACCACCCTAACTTCAAACTACTCGTGACTATTCATACTCTACACGATGTTTACATAACATTTCCATTTCTGTAATTTTTACTTGATATACAAAAATTGTCATTGTCAATATTAATTCATTTTTGCCTATTTATAATGTGTTTAGAGGTGGTTTTAAAATATGTAAAATTTTTACCCACTTTTGTTCCTTCATCATAGACAAAAAATTTGAAGTTATTCCATAAGGTTTTGGAAAAAAAATCTTCAATCATGCTTGACACATTTGAAGTGGATTTATCTGACAAGCCAGATATCAAAATCAAAAGAATAACTTAGGGCAGAATATATTCATTTATCAAGAGGACCCAGCAAGTAAGACAACTGGATAGAACAAGCTGAGGATCATTTCCTCTCTATAGCAAACACGTGAACTATAAAAAGAATGAACACTGAAATTTGGTTAGCTGAAGCCACCATGCTGACGAAATGCCAGTGTGGTGATGTATTTGTAGGATAAGCATTAGCTTCTTTTCAGTAACAGTTATCATCAGCAATGGGCATTATATTGTGTCTAGACACTGAAAATACTTTTAGGGACAAGTTCCCTTTATGATTGCAGACTTCATATAGAAATCACTAGCATTTCCATGCCACCAATAAGTCATCCGAGGCAAGATAATGCTGTTGATTTCCCACAAGATGACAATGGTTAGAAGCAGGCCTTGCAACCTCACGGCAGACTCAAAGCACGTATCCTGTTTATCACTGCTATGATCCAACAGGATGAGAATGCATCTTTTTTTTTCAAGTGTAAACAACATGTAAAGCTTTTACAGAGGAAAGCAACAGTACAAGTGGCCCCTTTGAGGAAAAAATAACTTTCACCCAAGTCACGCTCTGCCAGAAAGGCTGCTGTAGTCTGAATGCTCATGTCTCTGCGAAATGTAAGTGCTGCGCACTAATTCCCAGGGGTGGCTATCTTTGAAGATGGAGCTTTGTTGTGAAACATTACTTTTAGACATGCTATATTTGTTTATGCTGCAACATATTTGTTTAGTCATGCAAAAATGTGTTGCATTTTTTTGCTGCTTTTGTTCAACTCTGTGAAACTGCTGTTTTGTCTGTCTAAAACATCTGATTGGTCTAATAAAGAACTGAACAACCAATAGCAAGGTAAGAGAAAGAACAGACTGGCAGGTGGAGAGAATAAATAGAAGTAGAAATCTGGCAGAAAAAAAGAGGGACTCAAGGGGCCAGCCACTCAGCTACACAACAAGCCATGGAGTAAGAAGTAAAGAAAAGTATACAGGAATAAAGAAAGGTAAAGGCCTAGAGGCAACCGACAGATGGGATAATTTAAAGGTTAAGAAAACCTAGCAAGAAACAAGGCAACTAAGGCCAGGTGTTTATAAGAAAGAACAGGACTCCTTGTAGATTGACTTGAGAGCTATACGAGTAAGAAACAACCAAACGCAGGGCTTCTTACAAGGTAATTAGGGGTAAGTGAATCTTAAGGGTAGAACCCTACTCTGATTGGTTAGTCTTCTTATAACTAGGGGCACCAAAGAGCTTTTCCTTCCCTGGTTCTCTCCCTCTTCCTTTCCTGCCCATCTTTTCTTGCCTTTCTGTCCTTATCCTGCTTATGCATCCAAGAAGGAGGGCATCCCATTGGAGCACACAGCGAGAAGCCACCCGTAAGGCAGGAAGGGCCCTCACCAGAAACCACAGTGGCTAGAATGTTTATCCTGGATGTTGAGCTGAGTCTCTAGAACACAGAGGAAATACACTGCTGATATTTCAGCCACATAGCTTAGGATAGTTTGTTGTGAGAGCTTAAGTTGATTGAGGCACGGTGTTAAGTTACACATTCTTACTTCAACAATGAGGTGTGTAGTAATAACAAAAAAGATGTTTTTCAAAAAGTCCTCAGATCTGGTACAATTCTTCTATAGGAGCAGACCTGAGCTAGGAATCTCATCAGTAATGATTTTGTATTATATATTATATCTCCGTTGAAAAAATGAATTTAGCACAATTATTTGCAAGTAGATAACAGTTAAACTCATTGGCCACTCCCATCACCTCTGAATGTTTGAGATCGGGGCTTCCCTTCCTTAAAGAAACAAAAAGCAGCAAAGTTCAGAAAAAAATGGCATGCCATATTCAGTGAAAATATGAAGAAGCATCTCTTCTAGAGAATTCTTAAGGTATAAATTTCCTTTTCCCGTAAACAGATGGGTTGGTGTATAGTTACTGTGTGGTCCACTAGTGTTCAATTTGTGCTTAAATGGAGATGATGTTTGTGTTTTGTATGTGACAAGTGGCCATTATAAGAATCAAAGGAGGTAATCCATAGGAAACCTTGAAAAGTGTCAAGTTCTATTGAAACGCCAAGTTGATCATTATTATTGAGCTGCTTTCCCTAAATGGCCAATACCGCATTCAGAATTTAAATCACGAGCTCCTTTATTGAAAGGAAGCAATAGCCATGTAAATTTTGAAGACAAACTCAGAGTTTCCTGAATGATCAGGACTAGCATTTTCAACAGACATGGGACACATTATTAATAACTGTTTAGTGACCAAATGTCTGTAATCAATACAGGGTTTGGGATTGGAGACGTGGCTTAGCAGGTAAAGCAACTGCTAAATAAGCAGGAGGAGTTTGAAACCTAGCACTCAGTGCAAAAGTTCCCAGAGCTGAGTCTGGCAGCAGAGGGATGGAAGGGCAGTGTTCTAGGTCAGAGGCAGGGGGGTCTCTGGAGTCGCATGGCTTGCCAGGCTAGCTGTATCAAGGAGTTCCAGGGTCAGTGAGAGGTAATGTCTCAAAAATAAGGGAGGAAGTAATTGTGGAAGACACCTGATGAAGACCTCTGACCTCCATACATGCATGTTCATATGTGTGTATGTGTGTGCGTGTGTGTGTGCGTGTGTACATACACGCACACGCACACGCACATACGCACACACCACTAAAATAAAGTAGAATCAAAAAAATATTTAAACCAGTAGAATAACATAAACCAGGCTGGCAGGGGACCCATTCTATGCATAACATGGTGACTTTAGAATTCCAGAGTTCATGATCAACATCATGAGACAGACTCCCAAGAAAAGCAGCATTCAAGTTCCATTCAGCCTGCAGTGGTAGCCAGGACCTAACATGTGTAAGTCATTGTGCTGGTTCTGATTCGGGCACCATGGCTGTGCTCTGCTCAGATACTTCTTTTCATGCTTCTTCCTCTCCTTCTCCCCAGATTTCTTCTATCTATTCTCTCTGCCTGCCAGCCTTGCCTATTCTTTCTCCTGCCTCACTATAGGCCGTTCAGCTCTTTATTAGACCAATCAGGTGCTTTAGACAGGCAAAGTAGCACAGCTGCGCAGAGTTAAACAAAAGTAACAAACAAATGCAGCACACCTTTGCATTATGAAAACAAATGTTCCACAGCATAAACAAATGTAACACATCTTCAATTAATACACTATACTAATCCACTCGCCAGCTCTGTGATTCCTGAAACTCAAAGAAGCCATATTGCTAATGATTCCTCAGCAATAGAAAAGACTTATGAGTATCTTTTTCTTCCTTCATTCTGACTCTTGTGAAACAAGTCTAGTTGATTTTTTGTTTGTTTATTTGTATGTTTTGTTCTTAAAGAGAATTCTTCTCAGTAGAGAGAAATGACAGAAAGAAATGACAGTGACTTTTGCTTTCGTGCATGTGATGTCTACATTGTCATCTTTATTTTACCTTCAGATTTCTCTGTTATGAAAAATCATCAGGTAGGAGGTGGTTTGGGGGTCTATCAAGCCATCAAACCTCTAGATATTGTTTTGTTTACTTACATTTTAGGGAGAAAACAGTCCCAGGAAGTTTGCTTCCTCCAGTTCTGTAACACTTTTTAGCATGTTCCAGGGTCTATGAAGAGGCATCCGTCAGATTTTAGTGAACAAATAGTGGCCTTCAAATTGGTGAGGAAAACCCAGCAGACTCATGAGTTGACTTCAAAGCAAGCGAATTCTCCAATGCAAACGATCATATTTGGTGAATGAAACAGTTAATTGTGCATTGCCCTCATGCCAGGAAAGGCAGAGAGAAAAAGTTAATTTCTTTTCCATATCTGTCAATCGAAAATATGCAGTGTTGTTGCTGAAACATGAATATTTTAAAACACTAGCGAATGCCTGTAATTCTTCTTGGCCAGCAGCTCCAGGCATGTCCTTTACTGGCAGCAAACCACATGTAGTGCGAGTCTATTTCGTGGTGCCAAGGAGTTAATTATGCTTTTTAAGACTCAGGACGACAGAGCCTTTATTACTTTTTCCTCCTCTTTTGAGCGGAGCAATCCAAATGTCTCCTCCTTTTCCCCATCAGATTGTTTCATTTTAACCTGGTATGATTTTGGCTTTCCCCTTTGTGTTCAGGAGTCAATTTTTCAGAATCAAATCAAGAGATAAAGATATCCTACTTTATATTTTGGTATTTTTCCCCCTACAGTTAGTTCACTGTGTGATTGCTATCCCAAACCCAAGAGGGGCCATTCCCAGCAGTGTAATGGAATTAGGCACCATGCTATCCAAATTATAGTTAGTTTATACAGTTCATACATTAAAGAAAATAAGTGCAATTGCAGATGCCTAATGGAACTGTCTGGCACACATTTCTGGAGAGTACTTAAATATAGGCTGATAAAAAATTAAAACCAATTTATCAAAATGGCAAAACCTTTGGTAATTTGGAACACTCGATGTCCATTTAATGTGCAATAGTCAGTAATTTATTCCATTTTAGAGATTTCAAGTTATCAGCATTTAGTACAATTTATAGAACTCATTCTTAATTTTGCTATTATTTACTTGAGCACATAAAGAGATCTTACCCTGACAGACACACACGCGAGCGCGTGCATGCACACACACACACACACACACACACACACACACCTGCAAAAGTGCTGAGTCCTGTCTTGTTTAGTGTCACTGTGTGACATATTCAGTACGGAAAACAAGCAGGCTGCTTCCTAACTCCGCCCCCTAACTGAGGTGTCAACTCACTCTGTGTCAGTCTTGTTTGTTTGTTTCAATGAATGGCCTTCAAAATTCAGTGCCAGCCAGGAAGGACCTTGTTCAAATGCAGATTTCTGCCTTCTCGCCACAGGTACACTGATCAGACTGCATAGGGTCAAATAATCTGCACTGATTTTTTTCATAATTACTCCTAAATCATTCTTTTCCTAGGATACATGTTGAGGAAAAATTCATTTTGATAGAAAACATGTCTTTTTGGTATATCAAGTCATTTTATCTACGACTTACTGATGAATGGTTGCTATAATTGCTAAACGAATTGGATTGTTGATTCTGTCCAACTTTGGGGATTTATATTTGAAAGTTTGCCTCGTGAAATTGTTTCTTTCTTAGGAACGTTACAAGTTTTGTCAGTGAGTCCAAATCAAATTCATCATATCAGTAATGGATTTGGAGCTGGGGTTATAGCTCTGTGACAGAGTGCTTGCTGAACCTGAACACAACCCTGTGCTACAAATAAAATAAAATTTGATATGTAAATACATCATTTGGTAGACTGTGACACTCAGACAGCTTCAAGTATCTAAGGTATATTTCCATTTTTTTTAGCATCACTCATGGGTAAATAAATGTCTCAGACTATAAAATGTGTCATAAAATGAACATAATAAAAAATGTATATACATATCCACTAGAAAGAATGGAATGATTTTGTAAATGTGATATCATGTTCCAAAGTCTTCCTAAAAATTATGCCTTTGAGTGTCAACTCAATGCTGATACCATGTTCTTAGCAGTGTGCTTCAGTGTTCATTTTCAATATTTAGGGCTAGGGTTAGGTTTAAGCCTAAACATATTCTAAATAATTAAAAAAATATCTCAGTTGATTTTGGAACTTAAGTCTCTCTATGGGGCCCAGGCTTCCTCATATTCAAAAGCTTCCTGCCTCAGCCATGCAAGTAAAGAAATAACATTGTAAAAAAACTATACATATAGTAACTCCACTTTTTCCACTCACAGATGTTGTTCTTATGAAAGCACTGTTTGTAGTGAATAGGGGAGTGGGCCTGCTTTTCGTCCCGCCTGGCTCCCGCACGGCTAGCTTATAC
>LOJH01033689.1:0-16220 GCA_001685095.1 Ellobius talpinus | reverse complement strand
GCCAAGAAGAGGCTAGATATAATGGGCCAGGCAGTGTTTAAAGGAATACAGTTTTCCGTGTAATTATTTCAGGTAAAGCTAGCCAGGCAGCTGGGAGCCGGGCGGGATGAAAAGCAGCCTGCGCCCCTTTACAACACCTCTCAAGGGAGGAGGTATGCTCATGTGACTCCACAAAAATGAGACTCAGAGACTCAGGGGCCCTACCCAAGTTTATAAAAGCAGTAGACAGTTCCTGGGGGAGAGGATGTTCTTCCACGGTGTAACTGCCTGCAAGTTATGCAGGGGACTCCAGTAGCAAGGCTTTCCTGAGTTGTCACCCAAGGTGGAGTTTGGCTTTTCATTGACAAAGCTGCCTGGTCTCCTGTGTGCTGCAGGTTACCCCAATAAATTCATTGGCCCACCTCACTGGATTTAGATGGAATCTCTTCTTTGTCTGTCATTGCTGTCTCTATTTGGGGTGAACAGAAATGGTCTCCCCAGGAAAAGTAATGTAACCCATAATTCATGTCTACATCCAATTTCTCTTCCTTCAAAAGACATAGGTCATATCAAATCAGGGGACCTCTGTACTCTGTATAATCTCATCCTTGCTTACTAACTGCATCTGCAGTAACTCAATTTCCCCACGTTCCCATGCCGAGCTATAAGATTTTAGGGCAGATGTTTGTAATAGGTGGCAGATGAGTGACGGAAATTATACAAGTCAGCAAATGATCAACCTTCCACTTTCTGGGTCCCAAAATCCATCTCCTGTGTATAAACAAAATGCGTTGCACTCAATCCCAGGATCACCCAAAAGCCTTGAGCCATTCCGGCATCAACCCTAAATCTAAAATGTCACCTAAATATTACCTGCGTCAGACTCGTCAGTGACTAGTGTGTGACTAGGAAAACCCCTAGGTTTTCCTGGGGATCATTTCCTTTCCATCCATGAACCTGTTATCTGTTCCTAAAATGGAGCATTGACAAAGCCACGGCCTAGACACCCATCCCACAGCATGTGAGAGCAGCTGGAAGGGGTTGCAGCTCCCGAGCAAGTCCAAATGGAAAATGCCATCCAATTGTATGGCTCCCGTACAGTTCTTCTAGGTTTTCTAGTTGTCCCTCTAGGACGGCTGAAATGGGAAAGTCCTGCCCTATTGAGCAAGAGCTTTGTGACAATGACGGAGCCCCTGACCTCCGTGCTGGTGGCTCCCCTCTCAACATTCCTCCTCTATCCCAGCCAGTCTCTTCTCCTTTCTACTCAAGCCAGAAATGCTTCTGCTGGTACGAAAATTTTCAAAATCTTATTGGCCTCCTGCGAAATTCGTGGTGGGATCATGCCATCATGAGAGGGTCTCATGCACCTTTCCTGAATAATGGTTTCTCATTCGTACACTATGTATATTGTGCATATACATATCATACACGTGTTCTATGTATAGCAGTATATCCCGTACTGGGAAAACTGTTGGTTGAGTTTCCACGTTCCACACTATTGTGGAATGCTATGCTACAAGCAGAACTGGCATCACCATCTTAATCAGAGTAGTTGTGCTCTCCAAAAATGAACTCTAAAGTTGGGGCTGATGATCATCCACTCATAGAAGAAAGGGGGTGGAGAGAAAGTCATTGGGTACCAACCTGAGATTCTAGCCACCCTTTCTTGCGCATCCTCTCAACTCTCTGTAACTCTGCACCTGGTCTCAAGAAGCACCAGAGGATACAGAAATCTGAGAGAGTTGTCGGTGACGCAGCTGTCTGGGGCTGGACCTGGGACGGAGGTGCACCGAGTCTGCGGTTAACTGGCGCCTCTTCACCCATGCTCCAGGAAATGTGCCTAATAAGCACACTGTCTCACCAAGCCAGACTTGGGAGGAAAGGTAACTTTCACCAGCCGTCGGTGTCCTAGCTGGGATAAGCAGGTGTCTGTTCACGTTTCCCCCCGGAAGTCACACGATAAGTACCAACTCTCATAGTTAGTGGTTGCCCAGCCGCAGCCATGGCCAAGCGCACCGCACACGGCAGTCTGCAGAGGCTGGCTGGCTCTCCACAGCGTCGAGGGCTGCTTTCCCTTTACTTCAGAGTTCCGCTTCAACTCATCTTTCCTTTCCCAGCGAGGACTCAGCAGACCAGGCCTTTAGCACTTGGTGTAAACATCTTCTCTGCTAAATACTCACAGGCACCTTCTTCCAGATCACAGAAAACGGCAGCATGCCCAGCTTTGCTCCTGTCTGAACCCTCACCAGCACGCCTTCCACATTCATGTTTCGAGGAACACGCTATTCAGTGGACACCCTCTGTGACAATAGTCACTTGCTTCACAACACCTCTCTTTCCTTCCTAACGTCACCAGAATCCCCTTTAATGTCAATATCTTTACTCACAGTTTGAGGTCATCCAGATTTCAATTCAACTCACAGCATGGTTAGAAGCGTTAAGCACTATGAATGGCTTAAAACTGCCTTAGTAGGTTAGAGGAACAATAAGAAGATAAGCGTAGGATTGGTCAGGTGAGGTGGGTGGGGATAAATGGATTATAAGGAGAGCGGAAGGAGGGGATAGAGGAAGAAGAGATGGAAGAGGAGGAGGACAAGGTGGAGAAAGAGATGGAGGAGGAAATGGAAGAGGAGGAGGAAAAGGAGAAAGAGATGGAGGAGATGAAAAAGATGGAGGAAGAGATGGGGTAGAAGGAGATGGAGGAGGAGACAGCAGAGATGGAGAAGGAAGGGAGAAATGGAGAAGGAAATGGTGGAGGAGACAGAGAAGGAGGAAGAGATGGAGGAGGACAAAAGAGGAGGAAGTGGCATGGGATAAGTAGAAAACAAATTACCAGGTTGCAAACAGAAACATCATAACACTGATAACTACATTATGTGTAAATATTGTCAGCATTCCAATTAAGAGTAGTTGTTGGGCTATAATTATAAAGCGAAGATCAACTGTACATTGTATATAAGAAACATAATTTAAATATAATGACATAAGAGACAGGGAAGGACACCACACAAATATTAACTACAGAAAATTTGGTCTAGTTATACTGATACTAAACTAAGTACCAGGAATAAAGAGGATTATTACATCACAATAGAAGCTTTGTTCATCCAAGATACATTGCCATCTTAAATGTGTGGACTCACCGTAACAGAATTATGAAATATATCAAGGCTTGAGGGAGTCAGAGAGGAAGTAGACAAACTCAGAATCAGAGTCCAAGGGTCTTGTGGGCATTTCTGAGCACTCATACAATGTCAGTAAAATGGAAAAGTTGGTCTGGGTACAAAAGACCTGACCTATCAAAACACTGGGAATCAATGGCATTTGTAACATACTGCACCAAAACCAGCAGACACATGCCATTCACCAAGACAGACCTGGTCTCCATTAATCTAAAAGCATTGAAATCCTAAACAGTGACTCTTCTGAATACAGGGAAATTGAATTAAAAATCAGTACAAAAAATGCAACTAGAAAAATCCCTAGATATTTAGATGCTGAGCCAAACATTTTTCCCTAAGTCATGTCAAAGAAAAAAATCACAAGGAACTAAGAAAACATTCAGAATTAAATAAAAAACAAAACAAAAGTATATTGAAACCTGTAGAATGCTTCTGATGAGGGACTTGGAGAAAGGCAAAGCTTCTAACTCCACATCTAATACAGAAGTGTCTAAGATTGGGTATCTGAACTTCTGCCTTAAGAAGATACAAAAAGAAAGCTATTTAAGACCAAAGTAAGTAAAGAAACAATTAAAAAAAAGAAATTAATAAACTAGAAAATGGACCAAAATGAGAAAATTAATAAAACAGAAATCTCATTTTAAACAGAATAAACCCAATTTAATTAAGAAATCTGTAATGAGTGTACTTGATCAAGATTTAGAGAAACACAACCAATGTTAAGAAAGGCTGAGACCAACACTTCTATTAACCAATGGCACATAAAAAGCAGCCTCCTGCAATGAGTTTAGCACCTTAGAAAACATGGACAAGTACCTTGACAAACAATATCCTCTATAGCCCATTTGAAAGAAACAAGGAATATGAGGAACCCTATATCTATCAATTAAATCTAATTCTTTATATATATGTGTATTTGTATACATACATGCTCATGGGTGTGGGTTCACATGTGTGTGTGTATGTATGTACATGTGGACACAGAGGTCAAAGAGACATCCATCTGGCTTTTTGAAACAACACTTTTATTCAGAACGATCGGAATCAACCTGGCTAGCAAGCCTGCCTCATGGACCCACTGTCCCCACCCCACCCTAATCCCCCAGTACCAAGATTACTGGTACACACTGTCACTCCTGGATGTTTTGCTTGGGGTCTTGGAACTGAACACAAGTCTTGATGTTTGTGTGGCATGAATGAGTCATATTCCCAAGCAGAATTGAATTCTTAATTTAAAGCTTCCTCATGAGGAAGATACATGGTCTAGGTAGCATTGCCAGTAAATCCTGTGAAATACCTAAGGAAAAATAAGCAAAATCCAAGTTTCATACAAAATCTTTCCAGCAACACAATTGGGAGAAAAATAAATGACAAATGATCTGTTTGTACAGAATTACTAGGACACCCAGGGTAGACAAAGACACTATGAGGAAAGCAATCTACAATCTACTATCCTATGTGAATATAAGCACAGAATCCCTAACTACGTGCTAGTATGTTGAATTCAGCAAGATATAAAAAGATAACACATCCTAACTAATTGGGAAGGCAATATTATTTAACCTTCAAAAATCAATCAATGTAACCTAGCATAGTAAGAGAATAAAGGAAGAAAAGAGCCTATGATCATTTCAATAGAGACAGAAAAGGCATCTGAAACCTATTCACGGTATAATCCCTCAGCCGAGTGGGAATAAAAGGGAACTTTCTCAACTTGATAATGGACATCTAAAAAAGAAACACCAAAGCCAGCATTATGCTTAATGGTGAAAGACTAAATGCTTTGCCCTCTGAATTCAGAGCAAAACAAAGGAGCCTGTTCAGAGTACTGCTATTCAACAGTGTACTCCATGTCCCAGGCAGCATAAAGCAAGAAGACAAAGATACCAAAGGCAGAAGTTGACACCATCTCCATGTAGAAAACCCTAACCAATGTACAAAGAGGGCCATTGGTACCGATAAGTGAACTTAGGGAGGTCAGTATACAACATGGACAACAGCAATACAGACCACATGTATTTAATTGGAGGAAGAAAAGCATCCTACTTACAATAGCATTGAAAGACATGAAATACACTGGAGTAAATTCAATGAAATAAGTTCCAGACTAGTTGCAACAAAAACTTGAGAAAGTAGAAGGAAAGAGCAAAGAGATGTATCGTCTTTAGGAATATGGATGCAATGTTGTCAAGGTGGCTATCATATTTCCCCAGAATGGTTTGTAGGTTCTAGGCAATCCAAAGCTAAGACTTTCAGCTTCTCTATAGGAGTTAAAAAGCGTTTTCTAACATTTAAGTGAAACACCAAAGGCATAATACATAAGCCAGGACTGGTGGCACACAGTTGCCATTTCGGCACTCAGTAAGTGATACCAGGAGGATCAAGGGTTCAAGGTCATTCTTGGCTACATAGTGAGTTACAGACCAACCTGATCTATGTGAGACATTGTTGCAAACAAACAAAAAGCTAACACTGAATATGTTATAGAAGAGCAAAGACTATTTTGAAAAGAACAAACAGCAAGATTTCTACTCTCTGACTTAAGGGTTCGAGCCACGGCTAAAACTGAAAGCCGTGAGATAGTGTTACATCGGCACAAGGGTGGCCATATGGACTGATGCTACCTCTCTGGGAATAGACTCACTTAAATTGAGATTTATTTGGCCAGATTATTTTCCATAAAGGTACTGAACAGGCATGTAGCATTTTATCACACCTCATAAATACTATAGTTTTTTTTTTAACAAACTACAGTTTTGTTTCAATCCTGTAGTAGACAAATGAGTGTGATATTTTTCTAGCGGCATACATACATGTATCTGTCACATTTTGATAGTCTCAACCTCAACTTTTCTATTGTTATGACAAGCTACCATGACCGAGACAATTTATAGAGTTTATTGAGGGCTTACAGTTCTGGAAGGATACGATCCATGACCATCATAGTGGGGAACATAGCAACAGATAGGCAAGCAAGGCAATGGAACAGCTCCTGAGAGCTTACATCCTTATCTACAAGCAGGGAGCAGAGAATGCTAACTGGAAATGGAGGCACTAGATTTGAAACCTCAAAGTCCATCCCTAGTAACATACTTTCTCCAATGAGGCCATACCTCCTGATCCTTCCCAAACAGTTCCACCAACCAGGGAACAAATTTTCCAATGTGTGGGTCTAAGGGGGCCATTCTCATTCAAACTGCCCCGCAGACACATTTCAAATTTCAAGATGGTGGTCTGTGGTCAGTGATCTTTGATATCAATGTTATAAGGGTCTCTGAACCATATCAATATGAGATCACCAACTTAACCACAGAAGAGTGTTCTGACTACTCCAGGTCATGCCCCTGTCTATCTACCTCTCCTCAGTCTGGAACAGGACCAGAGTTAAGCAAAATAATAAGCATCCAGAGGCACTGAGTACCGAAGGGAAAGGCTTTAGATGACTCTCATTTCAAATGAAAAGCTAGAAATAACTAACCTGAAGGTGGAAGGTGGGTCAGAAGACAAGGTGGGCTGGAGCTGGGCTTTGGGTACCTAAAGTAGCCAAGCTGTGGGTACAAAAGAGAAGTCTAGGAGAAAAGTGTCACTCCAGAGAAGGGAAAGAAAGTGAAACAGCCTATTGATACAAAGAAAGGGTTACTTAATTCATTTGGGGGCAATTACACACACATATGCACACACACACATGCACACACACACACACTGTATTTTAATTATAATCATCATTTGCTGCCTTCTCTTGTCCCTTTCCACCCACTGAGTTCCTTTTGTTCCCCAGCTGCACCTCCTTCAACCTTCATGTCTTTTGTCTGCATTACACAGAGTTTAGTCAGAGTTACTTGCATGACCGTGGTGGGGATTATCTACTGGCACGTGGGCAGCTTGACAGTGGCTACACCACTCAGGGAATTGTTTGTCTCCCCTTCCCCAAGAAACATAACTGCCAGCCTCATGGGCATCTCTCCCATCTACAAGAAGTTGACGGGTTCCATCTACTGCAGGTCATGCACAGGGAGTGCTATGGGCATACTCTGTCTGAAGGCAGCCTTCCCAAACCCTCCTTCCCATATTCTAGCTATATCCCTTCTTTCATGATGTTCCCAGCACTTTGCTTTAAGGGGTTGTATAGATGAACCGTTTAGAGTTTGGGAGGTCTGGGAGGATGACTAAACACACTACAAAAGTCCTTAAGTCAGGTCTAATAAAGAGCAAAACAGAAATCCTCTTCAAATCTAGAAATGCTGGAAGGTGAGACAGCTGTCGAAGAAAAGCTTAGGTCTAGCCCAGGTCAGCTCCGGAAGCATAAAGAAAGAAGCTATCTATACAACGAAAATGCAAGGCAAAGAAACAAGAGCCGCAGTGAATCTAGCTGAGACCACTGAGGGAAGTGGATATGATACATTAAGCACCAGACTCCTGGTGGCCAAGAAACAGCCTTCTATTGAAGATGATGACATCTGGGACTCCCATGGCTAGAGATAAGTCATTCATTGGCTTCAAGGTCTCAGCAACAGACTAACTCTTCCTAATGACTAGTGATGGCTGGTAACTGTAAGTTAAAGTCAGTGTTCATTTACCCTTCAGAATCACCCTAGATTTGCTCAGCTTCTGCTTTGTAGATGGAACAAAAACCCAGGGCGATAGCGCACCTACCATGCAGCAGGGTTACTGAATATTTTAAGCCTCTAGTTGAGACCCACTGATCAGAGAAAAAGGGATTCATTTCCAAATACCACCACTCATCGACAACGCACCTGGTCACCCAAGAGCTCTGATGGAGATGTACAATGAGATTAATGTCGCTTTCATGCCTGCAGGCACAATATCCATTGTGTACCCCACGGATCAAGGAGTAATAGTGACTTTCAAGTCTTATTACTTGAGAAATACATTTTATATGGCCGCCACCACTGTGGGTGGTGATTTCTCTAATGGATCCCAGCAACAGGCACTGAAAATCTTTTGGAAAGGATTTGCCATCCTCGATGCCGTTATTAACGTGGCATCGGGGTGGAAGTCAAAATACCAACACTAACAGGCATTTGGAAGAAAGCCAGTCCCAGTTCCCATGGATAAGTGGGATGGGCCCAAGAATCCAATGGAGGGAGTAACTGCGGGTGAGGTAGAAATAGCAGGAAACTCTGAAAAGGAGCCTGAAGATGTGGCTGAATTGCTACGATCTCCTAATAAAACTTGAACAAATAAGCTTCTCCTTTTATTCTTTAAAGAATTTTATTGAGCTCACTCTGCAGATGGGAATGTAAACCAGCACAGCCACTGTGGGAACAGATATGGAAGTTACTCAGAAATTTCAAGCTGGAAATGTCCTTGTGAACCAGCTGCTTCACTCTTGGGCATGCACTTAAGGAACTCTATGTTCAACCACAGAGACAGTTATGCCCGCATTTAGTGCTGCCCAATCCAATAGCAAGGAAATAGAAACAGGCCAGATATCTGTCAACAGAAGAATGGAAAAGGCAAATGGGCCACACACACACTCAAGACCTTTCACAACATCTGTTTCTGTGATGAGACCTGGCTGCATCTATTTCTTTCCTTTGGTTGCATGTCTGGAGTACAGGCTTGGCTAGAACCCAGGATTTACAGCCGAGGCTAGACCTGGCGGTTATCTATGGCTTATTCATCCAAAGGCCTGGCAGACTCAGCAAGCTCAATGGAATTTTGTTCAGCTGTTAAGAAAAATGAAATCATGAGATCTGCAGGAGAATGAGTAGACACAGAATGTAGAATAGAGTAGAAGCAGAATGGAATATAAATGTTAAGTGAGGGTCCTAGTCTCTGAAAGACAAAAAACTCACCCACTCTCTTGCCCACATACATTCTTACTTTTGATGAATGTATATATGTAAATTAGGAACGTGAGAGTGGGTGTGGACTGTGAAACTCCGTGGGAGCTGCTCTGTCTGGTGGCTGAGCAAGAAGAACGGATTCTAGAGATGGAAGCTGCACCTGGAGAAGATGCTGTGAGCGTCATGGAGATGATGACAGACTGTTTAGCATCACACACTTGGCTGATAAATCAGGGGCAGAGTCTGAGAGGATGGGTCCCAGTTCTCAGAGAAGTTGGCATGTAAATAAGATGCTAGACAACAGCCTCACACATGACAGACAGGTCTTACCTGAAGGGAAGGGTCAATACACATGGCTAACTGCTCTGCTGTTTGGAAACTATAGCCACTACCATGACCTTAATCCATCAACTTGAGGTCCAGACCCCCCAGCTGAGTGACTCAGGGAATCCTTAGCGTTTCTTGGCAATTATGTGTTTTCAAACAAGGGATGTCCAGTTGTTTGTGATACATAATGCTATTGCCCAGTTAACAGACCACGGGGTGGCACGAAGATAACCGTTGTGTACTAGAGAACTGAAACAAAAACAAAAAAAACCCCAAAAACCAAAACCACATCACTCAAGAACCAGGGGTAAGCTTCAGCAAGAGAGCCCTCACCTACCATGTCCGGGGCCCTAGGTGCAACCCCTACCACCAGCAACAGAGTCCTTGCCTTCCATGTCCAGGGTCCTGGTACAACCCCCACCACCAGCAATAGAGCCCTTGCCTACCATGCCCAGGGTCCTGGGTGCAATCCCCACCACCAGCAACAGAGCCCTCGTGTTCCACGCCCAGGGTCCTGAGTAAAACCCCCGTCACTGAAATAAAAAACTTCGTCACTCACTTTATTTCAGTAGTCGGAAAAAAATTCCCATCATCCTCTAGATATATCCGCATTAGTCCTCTATTGAGGTAACAATTAACCACCAGTTTAGTGGCTTACACAATACAAATCTACTAGTTATCAGCCCAATACACACCGCCTGCCAAGCTAAAGTGAAGGTGTAAGCAAGACTGTATTCCTTCTAGAAACTCCAAGGGCTCTCTGGCTCCCTCACCAAAGGTGGACCACAACCCTTGGAGTGTGGCTTGTGTGTCCTTCTGCCTTCGAATTCAACAACAGTGCACAATTGGTCTTCATGCTGCTTCACGCTGTTTTTCTTGTGTGTGTGTGTATGTGTTACACACATGCATGTGCACGTGCATTTACTTTTGTGTGTGGATGTGTAAAGGCCAGAGGTTGGTGTTGACTGTTTTCCACGATCACTCTCTACTTCATCTTTTGAGACAAGGTCTCTCACTGAACCTGGTGCTCACCATTTGGCTGGACTGGCTGGCAGTCAGCTCTGTGGATCCTTCTATCTCTGCCACCTCAGCAGTGGGGTTACAGCCGTGCGTGAGCACACAGTTCTTTTACACGCATTCTGGGGATGAGAACTCAGGTCTCGTGTTTGTGCGCCAAACACTTTATCAATTGAGCCATCTCCCCGGCCCCTCTGTAATTTCTATTCTGCTTTCTTCTTCATTTATTAAGGATTAGTTCAACCCAGACCATCCAGGATAGCCTCCCTATTTGAAGATTAGGATATTAATATCCATAGATAGATCTTTGTACTGAATTCTCCTTTGTTGGGTTATCTCATATACCCCATGTGTAGCAGGACCAATTCTGTGGGGGAAACCATAACCTGTCCACCAGCTAACACTGGTCCAACTCAATATCCATGTGGGAAAACGAACCCTGGCCATTACCTTACCCCAGCCACAAAAAGTACTTTGAAATAGATCGTATATTGAAATATAAAAGATGAAAGCATAAAACTTCTAAAAATCTTTGTCACCCGACAGAAAGGTGAAGATGTCTCAGCACGCATAGGGCAAAATCTAAAACAGAAAAACATGGCAAATCAGTCTATGTCCATATGAAATTTTTTGATCTTTAAAACATGCTATTTTTTAAAAAATGGAGAAGGCAAACCTCAGACTAGGAGAAAATATTCACATTCTTATGTCTGATGAGTGATTTGTATCTAGAATATATAATGCCTCTAACTCAGTAATAGGAAGGCAAAAACATTCATTAAAGAAAAAGACAAATTTGAGCCATGGGGATGACTCAGTGCTTGCTGAGCAAACATTAGGACCTGAGTTCAAATCCCCAGAACCTATTTCAAAACCCAGGCATGACCATCTGTGTCTGAAGTCCCAGTGCTGTGGTAAGGTGGGGAGACAGGAGGATTGCTGGGACTTGCTGGTCATCAGGCTAGCTTCAGGTTCAGTGAGAAAGCTGGCTTCAGGGGAACAGGATGGGGGGAAAATACAGGATACCTGACTTCTCTGGCTTCACATATGTGTGTGGACAGGCAACTTCATACACCTGTGTACATGCAACACACACATGGTATGAGAGAGAGAAAGAGGGAGGGAGGGAGGGACAGACAGATGATTCTTCCAAGATGATACATGAATAAAAAGCAAATACATAAAAGACTTTTTTAACACCAAGAGTCTCCAGGAAAATGAATATGAAAATAATGGAGTTATCCACACCCAGCCAAATGGCTACAGTTAACAAGACTGACAATACCAAGTGCTGACAAAAAGAAATGGAAAACTGAAACACTCATTGATTCCCAGTATGGGAGGAGCATAGAACATTACAGCTACTTGGAAGACAGTTTGGAGATTTCTCATAATATTAAGCCCTTTTTCTTTTTTAAACCTGAAAAGCCAGCAATTCCACTAGCAGGTGTTTACTGAAGAGATACGAACACATTTGTCCACACAAAGGCTGGTATTTAAATGTTCACAGCAGCTTCATGTGTATTCGCCATTAACTCAAAACAAGTCAGGCACCTGCTTTCAAGAAGATAGCAGTGTATTTACATAATGGAATATGATGTAGGAGAGAACATAAATGGATATTAAGCACATTAATACAGGTGAATCTCATTAACATAATATTGATTGAAATGGTTACATGTGCCAAGCTCCTAGACATCTCTGTCACTTGAGTGTTTGTGCATGCAGGGAAACTATCAAGAGCGAGATAATGGGTAATGCAGTATGCGGTACCATGGGGCTTTCTGGAAGGGTTGGGTAGGAATGAGTTTAGAGTGCGGTGTGTAGGGGGAGTCAGAAATACTGCCTGTTCCCTATTTTCCACATATGGTTACTAAGTTTCTGTCTTTTCTTTTTTCTTTCTTTCTTTGTTTAAACACCTTCCCAACTCCTTTCTTTTTCAATACATTATTTGTATTTAAAGATTTGAAATCGGGTATTGGAGACCCCTCCATTTGACCTCTGAGACCCCGAGTCTCCAGAACCATAGCACAGAAGAAGAAACAGACTTAGCCGCTGCCTGCAAACGGAAGCCCAATGCATTGGAACACCAGCCAGCTCTCTCCATCATCCATGAACACTGTAGGTGACACCATCTGCCTCCTCCCGTAGAACAGTTCTTACTGCTAGGACACCAGGCTGCAGAGCAGACCCGACATGAGTTACGCACGACCACTCTGGAGGAGTTTCTCCTAGAAGCAGAACTAGACAGGGAGTAGCGGCTGCTGGCACAGGTTTATTGTGTCCTGGGCAGGAGGGACCCCCCCAGGGTCAAACGCACAGCTGGAGAAGGGGTAAGCCTTTGGGCTCCCTTCCTTAACCACAGGAGGATAGGAAAGCACTCAGATGAGCAAGAAGGGGTCATCAGGTGCCTGGGACGATGTCTTCGGTGCCACCCATGCTCCTGGCAGTGTGCCTTTTCCACGACTGCACTAAAGCGCACCTTCTTTCCTTCCCCAGTGAGCAGACTGTCTGCCATTAGCACATCCACACAGAAGAGACCAGCTCTCTTCAGAAACTGCTCCTTATCCACTCATTAGCCCCAGAATTTAAGAAGTGCTCACTAATTGCTGGTGCTGTCTTGCCGGGGATGACACAGAGGTATAAAACAGACTAGGGATTTTTGCATAAGAAGCTTTGAAAGGGAGGGAAAATATATTAACATGTAATTACCACCCATTAACTTGGGTGCTGATTGGGTTCTATGCGCAGGGGAGAGCTGCTGGGCTCATTGGGAGACAGCATCTGAGATGGGCCTAGGAAGAGACAAGAACTTGATGGTCTCAGAAGCTGGAGAAGGAACCCCGGTTCTCTGTGGAAGCAAAGAGATTTTACTGCTTGAACTTGCATCTGTGAGGGGAGCCAGTGGTTAGCAATAAGAGGGTACACGGAGCCAGGCTTGGTGCACACCTATAATCCCAAGACTTGAGAGGCAGAGGAAAAAGGATAGGAACAAGTTCAAGGTCAGCTTGCTCTATCCAGCCTATCCAGGGCCATAGAGTAAGACCCTGCCTCAAAACAAACAGCAATAAAAGAAGCTTAGTTCCTAGACCATCATGCTTAATCTGACTCCCGGAAGACATGAAACCATTCAAAAGGAATCCTTAAATTCTTATGTGTACTAAGTATTCAATTATAAATATTGCATTATGCATCCTATTTTTAAATGTAAATAAATATTGCTATGATTTCTCAAAATTGAAATACATTTAAAAAGCTGTGCTATTTAGTGACATAATGTATTTTGTCAACCTACAGTCACTAAACATATGCTGCTGCCATCATGGATTCAGGTTATAGGAGGTGTCTAGACACATTGATATGTTAAATGAAGGGCTGGGTGATGGGTCTCCCATTGACTAAAGCAGTGAGGGGAAACAAGGCGGGTTTACCGTCGTGTTTCTGATCCGGAAAGATGGATCATAGAAGGAAAGACTCAGTAGAGAAAGAGTGACCAGTTGGGAGATTCTGTGAGCGAGGCGAGGACAAATGACACACTGAGGTGCCAGGCAGTGTTTCCAATGTGTGGAGAGAAGCCTATCCAGGAAGCAGGGAAAACAGGGAGTTGGGAGGCTGAGGCAACTGCTCAGTCAGTAAAGTTCAAGCGTAAGGACCTGAAATTGACCCTGGGACCATGCTGAAAAAAAAAACAAAAAAAAAAAAAACAACCCAAAATCATTCAGGCCTAATGGCATGCTTCTGTAATCCCAGTAATGGGGAGGCAGAGCCACACGGACCCCAGGGGCTAGTCAAGCCTAATCTCTGAGCTGTTCTCCACATATACACACATATGTATGTTCATTCACACACACACACACAGAGAGAGAGAGAGAGAGAGAGAGAGAGAGAGAGAGAATTGATGGAACTCTGTGAACAAGCAGAAAGCAGAGGTGGAGGTAAAGGAGACAGCAGGTCCAGGATGCGTTTGGGTCTCTTGGTCTAACAGTGACTGAGACCATTAACCAAGGCCACCTGCATCACCTCCTATTGCCCTCACTGGTAGTCACCTGGGTGTGGGTTCTGTGATCAGTCTCATTCTAGATATTAAACCTAGAATGTTCCACTAGGAAACTGCCAGAGTCCTTGAAAAGGAGATTTGGGAGCCTCAAACACATGTTTGAGGAAAGGGGCGGCAAAGTCAAAAGGTCTAGGCACTGGTGATCCCTGCAGAGGCCAGAGGCGAGTGCATGAAGTCTCAACATCCAGGTCACTCTGAGTTTTGTTTCTGAGTTTCTGTGAATTTATTTAATGCGTGATATTATCATCCCTGTTTTACACATGGGAAAGGAAGTCCCACAGAGATCAAACAACATATCCAAGAGCGTGTGCAGGGTTAGTGGGGAAACCAGAACTTAAACCCGGCAGTCTGCCACCAAAGGTCCCTCTGTCTTAGCCATGTGTCCATACCCCAGGATCACCTGTCCAACTACAGAGCCTGCCCAAACTGAGCCACACTGGCTTGACACTAGAGAGAGCTCACGTGGAAAGAAAAAAGATAAGAGTCAATACAGGCCAGAGCAAGGAGAGGCCAGGGGAAGAGGGTTATGTCAGCAAGGGGTACGGCGTGGGCTGTGGTGGCTCCTGCCTGCTCAGGTAAGAGACTGAGGGACTACGAATGTCCAAGGGGGCTGCAGCAAAGGAGCTGTGCTGGGAGGGGCTCTGAGGCCGGCGGGAAGCTCGCCGGGATTCAAGGGGGGAGGGGCGCTTTACAAGAAAAGTCAGGTTTTCTGGGCCTTGTGAAATTGATTTTATTTTTGTGTCTTAAGTTTGTGCCAGGATGTTATTTCTCAGTTGAATTCCTTTGACTCCTTCTATCTTGAAATTACATTCCCGTCTCTTCCTGTAGCTCCGCATTCGTTCCCACTTGCAGACAGGGCAGAGAGCAGACAAGCCTTGTTTCCTGTAGGCTAAACATGCTGGCTGCTCCTGGCCTTGACCCAGAAAAGTGCACGCCTCTGACTCCAGCAGCTCAGGCTAAGACAGGACTTTTCCCTAACCAGTCAAGGCTAGTGTTGCCTCTTTCTATTCCTTTTTTTCTCCCTCACTTCCCCTTGCTTCATTAACTCTACACTCCAAAATCAAAACTTGTTTTTTTTCCTATTTAACTGCAGAAACTCAGCTCTACTGAAAACCCAAGAGTTTGAGGACCATGCTCCTTCGTCCCCTGCCCTGTTCTCAGCACCAGGTGCCCTCCGAATGTCACTGCTCTCAGTCAAGGTTCTTCTCACTTAAGACTGCTTACTTTAGGGGTTCCACACTATAAGGCAGACTCCAGAGCAAGAAGAAGGGCAGAGGATGAGATACACGTTTACTGAGGCCTAATTGTGCACCCCTGGAAATACTGGACATCTCCAATTTAATGCATTTCCTAGACACCAAACTCCAGGCTACACACACTATAAGCCAGAGTGGCCTGGGTTGTAGTGTACATTTGGTTTTGGGAGACAAAGCCCCACTATGTAGCCCAGGCTGACCTCAAACTCAAGATCCTCCTAACTCTGTCTCCACAGTGAGTTCTGGGATTAAAAGTGTGTGTCACCATAATCTCAAAGAGCTTTGTGCCTGATTGCGGAGAATGGGATTGAGGAACAGAGTGGGGTGAGGGGGGAGATAGTGGGGAGGAAGAAAGAGAGGGAGAAAGGTAGAGAGGCAGGCAGAGAGGGAGAGAGAGGGAGGGAAGGAGAGAGGAAGAGACAGGAAGAGAGGGAGGGAAGGAGAGAGGAAGAGACAGGAAGAGAGGGAAGGAGGGAGAGAGGAAGAGACAGGAAGAGAGGGACAGAGAGAAGAAGAGACAGGAAGAGATGGAGGGAAGGAGAGAGGAAGAGACAGGAAGAGAGGGAGGGTAGGAGAGAGGAAAGGACAGGAA
>LOJH01033688.1:0-16220 GCA_001685095.1 Ellobius talpinus | reverse complement strand
TTCCCAGTGTTTATCTGGTAGATGCTATATGGAAAAAGCCTGGAGCGCTAAGTCTGGGGCTCCAATCATTCTGAGTATTTTTAGTACTTTTTTTTAAGTATCAAGTACACATTTGACTCTGAAGGGGGACAAAAAATAAAACTGAACTAAGTGTTGTGTAGCATCCTGATTGTTTGTCTCTGAAAAACATACTGTCCCGCTCCCACCAGCCACTTGGAATCTCTTAAAGCAGTGGTCTCAACCTTCCTAATGCTGTGACCCTTTAATGCAGTTCCTCATGTTGTGGTGACCCCCCACCATAAAGTTATTTTGTTGCTACTTCATCACAGTAGCCTTGCTAGTGTTATGAATTGTAATGTAAATGTCTGATATGCAGCCCACAGGAGTCAGGACCCACAGGTTGAGAACCACTGTCTCAAGTGTAAACAGTAAATGTGTATAAATGAGGACAATTAACTCACAGTTTAAACATGTTCTTTAGATATTTTCTTTGTAACTCAAGAGTAAGCCAAATTTGTGGGTAATGTAGTATGGTCATTAAATTTGTAATCTGTAAGCCAGGAGAAGCAGCCTTTCGAGTATATTTTTTCTAAATACTTTAATTGTTTCAGCTATGAAGATCAGTTCCTGGAATAAAAGAACATAACTCCTATAGCCTTTCTGGCAGAATATGGCATCTGTCTGCCATTGTACCAGGGTGTTTGTTCCTGCCTATAGTGTTTCAATAGTTTGTGTGTGGGGAGAGCACATTTTACAATTTCTTGGAAAAGTGAATTTATGTGCTGAATTGAATTTTAGTTTAGTTTAGTCTAAAGAGAATTATTGGTTTTGGAGACAAGAGCACAGGGCTGTGGTCCCTGTTCCATCATCGACTTTACTATGTGACCTCAAGCAATGACTGAACTTCTCTGTGCCTCAGTTTCTCCATATTACAAAATGGGGATAATGATAATCAACCACTGCCTACCTCATAGGGATGTTGAGGACAAGTAGGATAACATAGATAAGTAGGGATGCTTTGCCCTCCTTGAAAGGTGCTACATAAATTGCAGTTTCATTGTTTTTAATAATCCAGTTAATTGTATTTAGGGTTAGATAATAGCAATACTTCTTGTCGTGTTTCAATTTGAGGCACATTTCTACTCTTCTATGGACAGATCCCGAGTTTCCATTCAGTGATGGTACCTAAGGAACTGACACGGGTGTTTGTTTTCTGTCTGATAGTAATATGTCAATTCTGAATAGTCATAAAGGCTGGACTTTAACTTGTGATGTTTTCTAGATTACATGTAATGAACCTTATTCAAGTTGTGTATTAAAAGTATAATTACTTGTAAATAACAGGTATGTTGTAATTAAAGGCACTTATCAACTTGTCTTTGTTCTTTTTAAATTGTAATAAAGGTCAGTTTTATATAAAAGCTTACTAAAATTCATTTGATATTGGGAAAGGTCAAAAATGACTGATTTATATGCTCTTAATACATACCAAATGAAAGGATGCTAGCCATCAACTGCCACCATCGCCAGAAGACTATGCTTGACGGAACCTAAGAGTGGTGTGGTTAGAGGCAGATTTCTGCAGAAAAAGCATCAGTATTTGAGTCTAGCTCTGGCTGACTCCAGGAATCTGCTGGACAGTCTGTGCTGTCAGGATTAGAGGATAGAGCCTACTGAGAACTTACAATGGGATGTTGAGCTTAGCACCTGTGTTTTGTAATTGCTAATAGACTTCCCAGGAAGCCTGAACAATTTAGGGTGGCATTGTCCTCCTGTGCCAGGCACCTGTAGAGATTTGCCCCCATCCAAGAAGAAACTTAGTTTGTCTGAAGAAGGAAGGCATAGACCCTGGGACTTCACTCAGTGGGCAGCCTTGAATCCTTTACCAAGACTGGCCATAGAGCCAAAGGTGAGACAGTGAAAGTTTCCATAACCCTGTAGGACCAAGGCCATTCTCCCTGTGAAAGCTAGAGCTAGGCAAAGCTTTTCCTGAATCCTTAAATCCCAGAATCCTCCTGGGCCACCTGGGGAACTGTACTCTCAAGCTCAGCAATTTGGTCTGTGTTCTGTCACTTGGGGAACAGGACACACTGCATGTCCAGCGGAAGTGGCCTGCCAGTCCCCACTCAGTAGACATTTTTAGCGAAGGAAAAGAGAAGTCGGACCTAAAGTCAATGGAGCACATTCCACTCACAGTGTTATTTTTAAAGAAAGATCATTCAGTGAATACTTCACACCTTCCCTTATGTCAGTCTGGTTCTGCATATTCAGACCTCGGGGAGCATGTGCTCACCCTTGGCATTTCTTTGTTCGTCATCCTGGAAGATTACTAGTCAGAATCTTAATGCTGGACCTCAGGTTGTGTGGAGCCAACTGTGGACCAGGCATCACATCTGTCCCCAATACATCTCCATCTGTATATCCCAAAATCATCTCAAAATGTCATTCTGGAGCAGAATCATCTTTCTCAGCTGTCCCCTTTGCCGTTTGGGACACACTTTAGATTGAAGTGTGCCCGGTAACATATACTGCACCTCTGTTATACTCAAAGAGTGCTAAATGGGTGTCTGCTCTGGCTCAGATTCTCCTACTTTCCTCCGTGGCTCAGTGAGCCTGGCTTGGACCAGTGTCTACCAAGCCTTGGGATTTTGTTCTTGGGATGTTCCCCTCCTGAAATCTGCTCGGTGGCTATGAATCTCTGAAGAAATGGCAGGGAACCAAGGCAAAGATGTTCTCCAAGTGAGACCAGCCCAAAAAGTGCCAGTAAAGTGGAAGGGGCTGAGCATCTGACGTGAAAATAAACCGCCTCGCCACCTGATAGAGCAGGCGCACAGACAAGAGATCCAAACAAGACAGCTTTTCCATGCTCAGGCCCAAAAGGAAAAAAAAAGTAGTAATCCTCATAATATCAAAGTAGGAAAAGAAAATAAAAGCCAAAGAAACCTTATAAAGGCACTTAACTGATTCATCTGTGCTGTAAGGCAAATGCTGAAACTGTCAGCTGAGAGCTAGCAGGTCATGGGAGCTTATAGCCTCATGGCCTCGGAGCTACCTTCAAATGTTTGACATACATGTTTAAATTTTCAGGGTATGCAGTATCCCATTCCCACAGTAGGTGAGAGTCCCCAAAGGCCTCTGTGAGCAGGTCAGACAGAGGTAACGTGAGACCAGGGAGGTGAGCCAGCCACAGAGCAATCCAGGTGTGGAGCATTGCCCATGCCGGGATCAATGCCGACGCCGATATCTGTACCGATGCCAGTGCCAGTATCTGTGCCAAAGCCAGTACCAGTGTCTGTGCCAATGTCGGAACTCCAAACCAGCTGAACAAACGTAGAACTTCCCATGCCTTCAACACCAGTCAGTGCTGGACCCTCCTGCCAGGTCCCCTGATGCCTCCCTCTCTGGGCCAGCCCCATCCTATGGCTCTCTAGAGTACTCCAGATAGCCTTCCACAATGTCACCAGAATTCTCCAAAAAGTTTGTTTCCATTAGGAGAGAGAGAGGGCAGACTTCAATGAGGTCAATGTGAAGGCCTTATTGTTTGCCAGACATAGTTCCAGATACTGGGGACACAGTTCCCCCAGAGGTGGCCTGGCAATCCCAATACACAGGACACTAAACACTTAGCAAATGGACTTAGCAGAGCGCAGACATCTGAGTGAGAGGAGGCCATATCCACCCACATTGTCTTTTTTTTTTTAAAGGAAAACTTATCAGTTGCACCTTTCCTCATCAGCAAATATAGTCTGTGTACAACTGGAGGACAGTTCTGTTCACTAATACCCATGTTCTAGGGGGAAGTAAAGGGGAATTCATCAGATTTCAGGCCCTAAGTGAGATACATAGAACAAGACAATGAGAGGAAGCTGAAGTAGTGTGTAGGCTCACCTGGGACAGGGAGAATGGCGTTGGTCCTGCTCGATGGTGAAGGGGTCCTCAGACTACATGAGACAGATCTATATAACAGAAGAAGCAAAACACTTAAAGAAAAGATAGAAATACAAAGGATCCTGGGAGGAAAAAAGACTGGTGTGTTTGAGATCTCAAAGAAACTGTGATGATAAGAGTTTTTAAAAAATCTAGAAGATGGGCAGAAATCAGAAATCAAAGGCACGGTGAAAAGAAAATGGCATGGGATCATCTTGTGACTCTGGGAGCAGAGAGAGGCTGGGGAGACTTAGAACAGATCTGCCATGACTGTCTTGGTGTAAAAATAAGATACAACTGGATTCACAACTTATACCTTAAATGGAAACAAATTTCAGAGCCGATTGCAGGAACCAAGGAGATAATACAGTCAGCAAAGCACTTCTAAGCTCCAGGACCTCCGTTGATTCCCCAGGACAGAATTTGTGCCCCCCTAAAAAGCTAGATATGGCAGCACACGTCATTTTAGCACTGGGGAAAAGGGGAAGACTCTCTGGATGTCAATGTATCTTAGAAACTTCCAAGCCAGAGAAAGATCTTTTCTCAGATAAAGGGGGACAAACACTGAGATTAAAATGCCTTAGTTACTTGGAGGTTTGAATAAATGGCCACCATAGGCTCGTGTACTCAAATGCTTCCTCAACAGAGAGCAGTACCACTTGGGAAGAGATAGGAGATGCGGCCTTATTGGAGGATGTATGTCACTAGGCATGGACTTTGAGGTTTCAAAAGTCCAAGCCAAGCCCAGTGTCTCTAGCTATTCCTGCTGCCTGTGGATGCTGATGTAGAACTCTCAGCTACTTCTCCAGCATCAGTCCGCCTGCATGTCACCATGTTCCCGCCGTGGTGACAACAGACTAAAGCTCTGGAACTAAGCAAGTTCCAGTCCAGTGCTTTCTTTCCAGACTTGCCGTGGTGGTCGTGGTGTCTCTTCCCAGCAATGGAAAACTTACTAAGGCAATTTATAAAGGACAGCACTTAACTGGGTTCAGAGAGTTAGAATTCAAGATGCTAGAGCAAAGGTATGGTGGCCAGGAGAGCCGAGGGCTTTCATCTTGAGCCACAGTAGGGGGCAGAAAGAGCCAACTCAAAATTGCACACATCTTTGTAAACCTCAGGCAAATCTAATGCCTGTCTGCATTCTAGCTCACACTGGGTGAAAGAATGAGGCCTTGTCCCAATGACTAAATAAGAGCGTAAAATAGCTGTAGTCTTGTAAACCTACTAACTACTGTGGTACCACCCTAATGTTTAGTTAATTGTTCCAGCATCTTTGATCTTTCCAACAATCTAGGAATGAAAGCGGCTTGCTATTTTCATTATACAAATGAACAAACTGAAACATCGCAGTCAGCTAAGTTGCCCAGCTCTTAGGATTTGAACTCACAAAAACTCATTTCTAGTCTGAGTTCTCTAGCAAAATTGTTCTGTGGAAGAGTTCAATCAGGGTTTAGAAGCTTAAGGAACACAAACAGTACCTCCAAGTTATAAAGAAAGTTGGTGGTATCTTTGCCCCCCTAAATTTCTAAGAATCTCTATAAAAGGATAAATCTGTGCATCCGGCTAATGTGTTGTGTGTGTTGTGGCTAGTACTGTAGCCCTGGCACTCAGGGGCTGAAATGGGAGGAGTCCAAGTTCAAGCCAATTTGTGCTGCCTGGGAAGCCCCTGTGAGGTTAAGTACGTACATGGGCAGAAGTAGCAACGTTTCTGAGGAGAGTGAGCTATGGCCTGGTCTCTTCCATGCACACAGTAGGAGCTCATTATGTGGTTAGAGCGGATGATGGGTAAGCAGAACAGCAGGGAGCATCTGTGCTGCTGGCCTCCAGGCTCAGCGGAGTGTGCTGTGGATGCCATCAGGCAGGGGCTGAAATAAATCCTAGACATAAATTGGTGGTAGAACTGAAGGGATCTGATGCCTGACACCATGCAGAAAATTGTGTTTGTTTTGTTTTTAAAATGTGTATCCCAGGCTGTCCTCAAACTCCAGATCCTCCTGCCTCTGCCTTCTTCAACAAATCCTACTGGCCTGCCACCAGAGCTGACTGGATTTTTGTTGTTGTTGTTGTTGTTTGGTTTGGTTTGGTTTGGTTTTTTGTTTGTTTTGAAACTAGGTTTCTCTGTGTAACTATCCTGGAAATTAGTCTGTACACCAGACTGGCCTCGAACTCAGAGATCCACCTGCCTCTACCTCCTGAATGCTGAAATTAAAGGCGTGTGCCACCACACCTGGCTACAATGCAGAGAATTAAAGTGCTTGCCCGGTATACAGAAGTCCCAAGGTTCAATCCCCGGTACTTACCACACTCTCCCCAAAAGAGTATTGGCAGTGGTTGTAGCCACTGGTGAAATACTTGCCTATCATCTAGAAGACCCTGACTTCATTTCCCAAAACCAACCAACCAAAAGTAGTCATTTTAAACACATCTAAAGCCACACAATGGCACATGCCTGTAATTCCAGCACTCAGGAGGCATAGTTGAGGCCAGCCTGGGCTACAGAATGAACCCTGAATTCATTCTATGTGAATTCTATATGAATTCCTCACACCCCAAACACGACCAAACGCCTATTTTCACAGAGAGATTCTTTATTGAACAGGGAAGAAAAGCTAAAGTGGCTCCTTTCTGAGTCAGAAAACAACAGATGACCTTGCAGGTGTAAGGTGTTAGGGTGGGCTAGGAGCTGTGGTGATGGAGATGGGGGAAGGGAGAAGGGGAAAGTGGTGTTTGCCCCAGAGGGATAAAGGACTGCCTCTGGATAGAAGAGACAGGCATGGCACCTAGGAAAACGGCAGTTTATAAGGTAAGATGGGAAAGCCCTTGTTAAGATGAGGTGTTCAATTTTAATTGGGCGTGTTAATTAGGTGAGCCAAAGGGAGCTTCTGATTGCTGGACTTCAGTACTTTGGTAGCTGGACCTTGGTAGTCAGCCTCAGGAGGAGGAAGTGGCCAAATAAGGGAGTAGACCTTGGTGGCTAGCTCTAGGAATGTCATCTAACAGCCTTTAGCAAGGCAGAGGGAATGGGGGAGAAGGGCAAGGCCTGCCAAACCATACTTGCCATGCTTAAGCTGGCCAGAATCCCTTCAAGCCCTGTCTCAAAAAAATAAAAGTGAAGGGTTAAGGGCAGACATGAAATAGCAAGGTAGATTTCTGGTCGATGGTGAGGATATCCATGAACTACTAGGGAATGTTAAGTTGGGAGCATAGCCCCCCACCCCAGCCCCCAGGCCTGAGAGTTGTATTGGTCTGGACCAATACACTGGGGGGGGGGTCAAGACCACTCCCACAGGGTATTTAAGTGAACTCCCAAAAGAGGAATACGTGGTCTCTTTTCCTTCCTCCTGGTGGTTGCGTTCTTGGCCCCCTGGTTCCCCCTCGGGGCCACCCAAGAGCGTAGGAATCCCATTAAACCTGGAAATTTTTTAATTTGGCTTGTTGTGATTTGGCTTGATTGGGATTTTTGCGTTGGCAGGGAAGAAAGAAGAGAGTAGACAGGGATTTCACCTTCCACAACTAATACTGCAACAACCACGGACTTGCCTTCAGTAATAGCGCCTTGACTTCCTGGTGAAGGAACTCACATGTTATCATGGGGTTGGGAAGGAGACACAAACTGTCCAATCAGAATAAACTGGAAAACTATCGCTTCCACCGAAACATGGTTAACCAGACCTGGAGCAAATAAGAGGTTCTTTCATTCATGGCCTCATTGATGGGGTTCCCAAAGTCCTAACTTAGTTCACCTTACCTTAACCACAGCCCCAGTAAATTCCACAAGAGAGTGACCAGAGCAGCGTTAGTTGACAGGATCCGTGGTCCCGGGAATGAAGACGAGCTAAAAAGAACTAGCAGACAAGCTACAAAGAAGCCAGAAAGTTCCAGAAGAAAACCATCTGATCCGTCCAGTAACACCCAACTTGCATTTTAAGAAGTGGGGTTACATCTGATTTTCCCATTTTAAAAATGTACCCCCCACACTCTCCTCTCGCTAGCCAATTACAGGAAGATTCTGCAAACGAAAAAACGTTCAGCCTGAGATTTCTGTTGCAGGTAACACTCAGTGTTAGTGTGGCTTTTCCTTCCCCCATGTTCCTCTTGTTTTATTATTATAACTGTTGAGGCCAGTGACCTTGAATTGTCCTGAGTGTCTTCTACTTGCTTGCTTTCTCCTCATATACAGAAGGATAAAATGAACAGATTGACTGTTTCCTTGGGAAATGTTAAATATTCATGTCCTTTGGCACCAGTAGCTTCCCACTGAGTCCTGAAATGAAACAGCATGTGTACTCAGGCCCAGGCTCTGTTTGCCACCTAGATCCAATGCCCCCTGGCTTCGGTGTCAATGGATTCCTTGTCTGGCAGCACCCCACCCCCAACACTCAGAACCATCCTGCCGCAAAGGTCACACACACTCTCTATGGAAAGCAAAACCAGCACTTTGCACAGTGAGTATATTTATTGCCCAACGCTGTCCTCGGGTCTCTGAGGAGTGCCAGGGACCTTCCAAGGAGACTGTCTGCCCTTAGTCTTTGCTAAGCTGTTCATAACTTTTCTCCCTTAGCCACTGGACCTCTTCTGCTTCCTGTTTACAAAACCAGGATTGTTCGGAGCACAGAAAGCCGGGAATGAAGTCCTGAGTGAGTGTGTATTGTTGATGTGAGCACAGCCAACAAGCTCAAGGCCCTAGTGCATGGGAAGCTGGCAGAGCATTTCCCATATAGAGGTCAGGCTTGAAGCTGGCAAAGCTTCTCCCTCTGGCCCAATTGCTAGTGTTTACCAACACTTGAGGACCTTCAACTTCCTCCTCCAGGAGGTAATGGCCCAAGACTGCTCACCTACAGACACCTCCTGCAGAGACTAGCTGTTCCTCCCCTGGGCTGTACCTAAAATGCTGAGGTTCTGGGGTGGTCTGTGTGGTCCCATCAGAGTGTGCACAACCCACCTGAGCCCAGCTTTTCTATACGTATGTCCTTGTGTCTGTCATTTTTCTTCCTTCCCATGCCTGTCTTCAGGTCTCGAGATAGAAGCCTCAGCACGTTTCCTTTTTTGAGACAGGGTCTCAGGTGTCCCAGGCTGGCCTCAAACTCTCCTTGTAAAGAGCTGGTTCCAGTCAACTTCCGATGCTCCTGCATGTGCCTCAGCACTAATATTACAGATGTGTTCCATCACTTAGAGGTCGTGTTGGGGACCAACCCTAGGGCTTACAATGTGGTCTGCACGCACTCTACTGAGGCAGCCACACCTCTCGCCCTACAGCCCTCCTTTTAAATTCCCCTTAAAATCATTCACCCAAAGAACCAAGAGCCCTAACTGCTGTCACTGCAGCCGACCTTGGGTCTGAGCAAGGCACCTCCAGTGGGCTGCAGACTCCCCTCCCCCAGCACCCTCCTCTCAGGCAGTCTCCTCACCCCTCCTTTGAACTGACACTTCCACTCAGCTGCTGGACTCTGACCTCCAGATTCCCAGGCTCCAGGAGAACAAAATGCATCTGCCCTGGGGCTTCCCTGTTGAGTCCACCAAGATAAGCAAGCAGTAAATTTCAAGTTTCTCTTTGCTTCTCTTCCACAAAAGGCCAGCACAGTAGCCACCTCAAAGTCAATCATTTAACCAACCCACAGAAACTGGTCTTTGTTTGCATTAAAGAACCAAATAAAAAAGCAAACAAAACCAACCAGGCATCATTCACCACAAGGCCCTGATAACAAGCGTCTGCTGCTAGAACTCCTAGGCTAGGGGGTGGGATGGTGGAAGAATGGGACAGGGAGCTAGGGGATTCATAAGCATTGTCTATTCCTCCTCCTAAGGTTCCAAACCAAACTAAGGTACAATTCCACCAAAGTTCGCTCTAGGGAACCAATTAAATTGTGAAGCCTACTTACAAAGCACAGGTGTGGGTTACTTACAGGAACGTGGGTACTCTACACACGTGACACAAAGCCACATAGAAGTCTTCATCTGGCAGCGATGGTTTTCTCGTAGACACAGAGACGGAGGCCCTCCCCTAACCCTCCCTGACTTCTAACCCCTCCTGAGGCTACTGGGAAAGCGTTGGATACAACAGGCAGTAAGGAGCAACTGGAGGCTCTGTGGAGGGTCACCAAGAGCTGTGGGGGGGTCACTTGGCCCCTATCCACCCCTCTCTGGGGGATGCACATACTCAACAGGCCTAGCTGTTACAATCTTTTCCAAACAGGCACAGGCAAACTCCCCAAGGTCATGGTTGTTTGGCTCAGAGGGTAAGTCCTGCACATCAGCCTGATTATAGACTACTACCTACATGAAGGGGACCCCCTCCTGAAATCCGGATTAGGTATAAACCACTCCCAAACACTTGTTTGCACAGAGAGACCCTTTATTAGGTGAGGAAGAAAAGTTAAGAGTGGCTGCTTTCTGACTCAGGCAGCAAAACAGCAGCAGGTGACCTTGCAGGTGTAATTTTTAATAAGAGAAAAAGGGGAGATCTGTGCCCATCCTTGGTGGGCAAGGATGCGGTGGTGTATTTCGATAGGACATGTTAATTAGGTGAACCAAAGGGGGCTTTTCAATGCTAGACTTAGGTACTCATCCTCAGGAATGGGTCAGGCATATGAAAGTGTCCAATCAAAGGAATAGACCCTGATGGCTAGCTTTAGGGCTGTAATCCATGGTTTACAAGGGAGAGGGAACGGGGAAGGGCAAGGCCTGCCAGCGCCATGTTTGCCAGGCTAGGGGCTGGCTAGAGCATCTTCATTATGCCTGTTCCTCTACTCTCCTCTGTATGGATCTTCTCAGTCATCCCACACACACGCACACACCATGGAGACTGCCGGTTGAGCATAAGCTGCCTCCCATGTTCCACTGTCTGGAATCTCAGAGTGTGTGATGTGCTGGGGACCCAAATGAGAAGACCTGCAGCTGAAGAACGCAGGGGTGTTGGCCTACAGGCAAACCTTCCAGATACGCTGGTGGGCATGCCTGGGTCTGGCGGGGAGGTTATATTGCCACCGCAGCCAGCCCATTCTAGAGTAGGGTATTGTCGAGCTGGCAATGGCCAACGTGTTATCAGTCTGGTAGGATCTGGAATCACCCAGGGGCTGAGCTCCTGGGAGAGGTTAATTAAGCTGCCACCATGCCCATGAGGAGGATGTGGGTTAGGTTCATTGACGGGGGAAGACCTGCACTAAAAGTAAGTAGCACAATTCCCTGAGTGTGGGCCCTGGAATGCCAAAAAGAGCAAGGTAGCCGAGCATAGCATTCCTTTTCCATCTCTTCAGTGCAGAGATGATGTGACCAGCTGCCTTGAGTTGCGCTATGCCTTGCTCACCAGAATGGACCATACCTAGAACTATATTCCAACACAAGCCTTCCCTCCGTTCAACTGCTTCTGTCGGGGTATTTTCTCATGGCCAGAAGAACAGAAGCTAAGGCAGAGTTTGGTGCCACTCATCAGGATACTGCCAGGGCATCCCAGCTTAACAGACAGCTGGAGCCCACCTCATTTGACAAAGGACACAGAGGCAGAGGAACGTGGAGTGATCTATCCCCAGAGTGATACTACCCTAAGTCCCCCAGGTGCTCAGACTCTGGAAGGAGGGGCCCTTGGAGGAGGAGGCTGGGTGCTACCTAGGATGTCCCCAGGCTTGTGTGTCAGACACTGAAGACCCCAAGCCTCTTCTTCCCCACGCAGTCTTTACTGGAGCTACAACTGTTTGCCTATGGGCTGGGAAGATGGTAAACACTTAGCTCAGATGGTTAAACCACGTAGCACAAGTGGAAGTATTGACTCCTCTGCCGGAGCATGTTTAGCTCTCTCTGTTCCTTTCTCACCAGGAGAGAAGAAAATGCCATGTCTCCCTTTGTGTTCTTCTCCCCTCGCCTGTGTACTACACAGCACTTGTGTGTGCCACGCTGCACAATGCACACATGCAGGCACACAGACACATTGCCCTGGTTTGGTTTCTGTCGCTATAATAAAACACTGACTGGAACAACTTGAGGGGCAGGGTATAGGCAGTGACCTGCAGGAGCTGAGGCAGGGGCCCTGGAGGAACTCAGCTTACTGTTTCTCCTCCCACTGCTTCATCTCTGGCTACCTTCCTTGTCATGAACCCAGTACCCACCAAGGAAAGAATAACACCACCCACAGGGGGCCAGGCCCTCTGAAATCAGTTAACAGTTATGGAACTGCCTCACAGGCTGGAGAGACGTTTAGCAGAGAGCAGTTTAGCAGAGAGCATGGGTTCAATTCCGAGCACTGTGGCTCACAACTGTACATAACTTGCAAGCCCAGGTCTAGGTGATGTCACCTTCTTCTGACCTCCCTAAGTACCAGGCAGGCACATGGTGCACATATATACCTATAGATGCAAAATATTCATAAACATAAAATAAATCTAAAACTTTTTAAAGAAAAATGCCTCACAGACACAGCAACGGACAACTCTAATGGAGGCAATTCATCAAGTGAGATTCTCTCTTGTCAGGCATGTGTAGGTTTCTACCACAGTGGTGGCTGAAACTAACTGACACACATGGACACACACATGCAGGCGCAAATACGCATACCACACTGACCTCCTCCCTCTGATTACAGCCACAGATTCCTGGGAGGCTGCTCTGTCACCTTGTAGCCTCAGTTAGGTTCCCACCAGTCCCCTGCCACTTCACACCTCTGGGGTGGGGCCTGCAGGGCCAGACTGAGGGTACAAAGCCAGATGCCACATTGGAAGCACTTCCTTGCCTGGCTCTAATTAAATTTCTTTGTTTCACTTGAAAAGACATCTTTAGTTGTCGAATCCTCACTGGGTTTGGGCTGAAGTACAAGGCTCTAATTCAGCTGCAGGAAGTGCTAACCCCAAGGCAGCAGGAGAGAGGTTAGACAATGAGCCCGTCCTCCAGGGACTTTGGGCAGCAGCAGGGCAGCAAGCACTCCTTGAGCTCATGGGGTTGTCAGGCAACACTGGAGGAATGAGAGCTGCTCCCCTCGGTATCCTTGACACATTCAGAAATACTGGGAAAGCAAAACACCAGCAGACAATAATGACATATGCATCCTCAGCCTACAACTGCATCACAGGTGACCAGAAAGGACACATGGGAGGGCCTTAATGAGGTGGGCCACTCTTAGCACTGTTAGCAGGACATCACAGCTCAAGAAAGCCAGCAGAAGTCTGCCCCCATACTCAGACAGGTCTGCAGATAGGGCTGCAATGGCCACCTGGTAGGCACCAACGTGATCAGATGGACATGGTACACCTCCACTATTTCCACACTTTAGCATGTTTTCATTCTGGTGGCACGTACTCTAACCATCCATTAACGGCATTGAAGACTCTAACCTGCCTTAAAGACACCTCTCTCTGTGACTCAAACCAAGCTCAGACTTACCCCAATTCATTTCTAATTTTCTTCTCCATCCTTCCTGGCCTCTCCCTTCACAACTGTCCTCTCAGAGTCTGGAGGGACAGAGGTGGCTGGTCTGTTCTGCCCCTTTACTTTCCCCACGCCCACCTGGTTTCTTTTCTCTAGTTGGTACTTCAAGCCCCCTCTTGGAGAGGAAAAGCCTGAGAAAGAAGGGCTAAAGGAAACGAAGCAAACACTTCAGGCATCTGCCATGAAGGCATCCTCATACCGGCCTATGATGGCAAGAGTCAGTGAGCCCTTTGGACAGCTGGAAGGGGTGCCAACAGTGTGCCAGGGACTGCTCAAATCCTGCTCCTGGTGCCACCCTCAGCCTTATCCTGCTTGGGTAAGGCCACCATGGAGCAGGGCTTCCCAGGCTTTGGCCACGCCCACATCTCTGTCCCATTAAACACAGACAGCCTTTGGCCACGCCCATATCTCTGCCCCACCAAACACAGAAAATCTAGCCTCTCCTGTACCCTCACCTGCTGTCCCAAATACCTCCCCAGCCTGAAGTTTTCAGTCTTAAGGACTGTGTGATGATTCATGTTGCCAACCAGACAGGATACAGACTGACCTGAGAGACAAATCTCTGGACCTGCCTTTTCTATCAGGGAATCTCTAAACTGACAACCACGGTGGAGAGAACCACTCTAAATATGAGTGGTTTGGGGTCCTGGACAGAATTAAATGGGAGAAGGGGTCTAAGGACCGTCATGCATCTCTCTCTGCTTCCTGACAGCAGGTACCATGTGACCTGCTGCTCACACACTTGCCACCATGTCCTTCCTTGTCCAGACATACCCTCAATTTCTTGTTCATATTTTACACGTTTGCCTGTCTCTCACTTGTCGTTTGGGTTGGTAGTTGAAGGCATGTTGCTGTAGTGCCCTCTGTTATGCTTGCAGAGGGCTTTTCATTCAGTATTGAAGTACCTCCCAGCCACTGACCAGCAAGACGGAAACAGCTTGTAGAGTCAGGGAAGCTGGTCTGAATGAAACTCCAGAGATAACTGAGTCCAACAGCCACCTCATTTCATAAGCTAAAAAAATATCTTCTTGGGAAAAGTAGAGAATTGCTGTGTGAAGACTTAAGCCTTTGTTCCTAAATTATCCACAGCAAATCAGGATGTATAAACGCTGTTCTTGCCTTGGAGCTAGAAGGTATGTCTGAACCATATTAAACCTTCCCGTGAACTTCAAGGTAAGCTACTACTGCTGCTGGAGTACCAAAGTGGTCTTTCCTTAGCTTTCTACTTAAGTTTCTGTACGACACACCCAGCTTCCTACCCCACAACCATCACCTCTGTTACCCTAACTGCAAACACACTCACACGCTCCCTAGATCCCCTTCCATGGCAGGTGGAAGAGGTCCCCACAGATGTCCATATCCTAATCCCCAGAACTGGTAAAATCTTCATCAGAGGAGATGTTAAGGTTACAAATCAGCTGATCTAAGATAGGATTTTAAACACAATGCCCCAGAGCAGCTCTCAGAGAGGGGGTGGGAAATGGACCAACAAAGGTAAGGTTTGAGGGGCTGGAGAGACCCTCAGGGGTTAAGAGTGTTAATCTGACTTTGGTTCCCAGCAGCCACACCAGGCAATTCGCTGCAGCCTGTAACTGTAGCTCTAGGGAATATGTCGCCCTCTTCTGACCCCCATGGTGACCTGCACACCTGCGCACCCACCTGCACATCAGCATGCACACTTTTTTAAATTAAAGAATTAAATTTAAAATAATATTACTTTGAAGATAATGGTGTAGGATTGTAGAAGTGCCTTAAAAATCTAACAACAATCCTCTCTGAACTTGAAGATACATTCATTTTCCAGCACGGAGATGTCCCTTCTCATCAGACTGTCCTGATTGCTCTATGTGGACTCCAGATGTTAGGTGAAGTAGTCTGGCCAGCTAGCCCTAGACAAGGCCAGTTTGACCTACTTTTCCAGGACTAGGGGAATCCAAAGTCTGCCAATTTTTTTCTTTTATTCTCATGGTCACTGTTGGCTCAGATTTGTGCTTCAGCAGTTAACCCTGACACTGAACTATTCTGCTCTGGACATGCATGGAAGCCCAGGGGTCATAGAAGCATTTGGCATGAGTCAGCTGGTGTGGACTTGTCTGAGCTGTTAGGCACAGAACAATTATTCTTAAGAAGAAAGGAAGTCTCCTAAGGGGAGAAGGTGGAGGGGCAGGGACTGGAGATACAGGCTTGGAGCAAAGCCAACAGTTGAAGGGAAGAAGAAAGGGAAGGAAGGAGGGAGGGAGGAAGAACAGGAAGGAGAAGAAAGGGAAGAAAGGAAGGAGGGACTCCCAAGTGAATCCTGGTGATGAAGGAGTTGGGTTTTGGTGCTCAACCCTTTGAGCCTTGTAGTAAAGTTCCAGACAGTAGAGCCATGGTGAAAATCAAACAGAAAAAGTAAGTGTGCCTTTGAAGCCACCAAGACTCTGTGGCCTGAGCAGTAGAGAAAGATGCTGTTGCAAAAAGAAAAAAAAGAAAAGAAAAGAAAAAGAAAAGTCTTTGCTTCTACTTCCCACAAGGCCAGAGGGAGAGAAAAGGGACACACAGTGTGACTCCCCTGGTCCTGAAGTAGCAAAGGAAACCCTGAAGAGACCCACCTGTAAGATAGGGAGGACACTTGTTGACAGAGATTTCTGTCCTGCCTGGTCCTGCAGCTGTTCAGTCCCAAAGAAACACACAGAGGCCTACATTAATTATAAACTGGTTGGCATAGTAGCTCAGGCTTCTTATTAACTAACTCTTACACCTTACATTAACCCATAATTCTTGTCTGTGTTAGCCATGTGGCTTAGTATCTTTTATCCTCTTCCCAGAATTCTCTTGTTCTGATTGCACTGCCTATACTTCCTGCCTGGCTACTGGTCAATCAGCATTTTATTAAACCAGTA
>LOJH01033687.1:6699-19006 GCA_001685095.1 Ellobius talpinus | reverse complement strand
AGCTCCTGCTTCCAGGTTCCTGCCCTGTTTGAGTTCCTGTCCTGACTTCCTTCAATGGTGAACTTTAAGTGATGAGGTGGTGTAAGCCAAATAAACCCTTTCTTCCCTGAACTGCTTTTGGTCATGGTGTTTCATGCCAGCAATAGTAGCCCTAACTAAGACATATATACTCAATATAAATAGACATTAAAACATGTTCTTGAGCACTCACAGAACATACAGAGTTTACAGCATGGGAAAACACAACAGCCTGTCGATCACCACACACAAAGTCATTACCGTGTTCTCCGGGGGCAAACATGAATGAAGCAATGATAGCTGTGGGTTTTGTTTTCTTTCTGGGTCAGATTTGGTAGGTACTGAGGGCAATCTCGATGGTGATGAGAATATACAAGGTGGCTTGAACTGCAGGTGTAATAAAGGAAGTCCAAAAGAATTCTGAGGAGCTGTCTCAGGGGGCCCTGCTTTAACATCAAACACACTTTCTGGTTTTATAAATACTGAAGAAGCCTGCCGAGGTGTCAAGTGCTGTCCAACGTACTGATCCAAGTTCGCATGCTGAGGGGTGTCTCTGAGGACAGCATCCGCCTTGTTCATGCCTTCCGCACTGTAGTGGCTTGGATTTGAGTGGCATGATGAGGTAGGCTGCACTACTCTGTGAGACAGAGGAGGCTGGCAAGAATCAGATAATCCCCAAGCTTCTTTTGGTTGGGCCTGAGGTCTCAAAGGAACCTCTGGAATTCTTCCTAGAGGTAAGGAGAGGGGCTTGAATTCGTGCTTGGGCTGAAAATGAAGCAGGGGAAAACCACTCCCAGGAGTAACTGCTCTGGCCAGTGGGATCAGCTGCGGTGCCCTCTGGACAGCAGCAGGGGTGAACAGGAGCTGGAGGCCAGTGTCTCCAGCAGGAGTGCAAGAAAATGAAGTGGGTTCCAAGTTTCGAGATGCTCCAGTTTGTCCTCTCATCTTAGGCTGGCCATCTAATTGACACAAAGGAATACTCCCATGTGCAATGTTCTGAGAGAAAAATAATAATATATAAATTTACACTATATTACAATTTTTTGTAAATAATATCCATTATGATGTGAATGGATAGCATGTTAGAAAAATTGCTAAAAAATACATTTATTCCGATAACAAAAAGCCAATGACTAATCGAATAGGACACAAATGCTACTTACTCTGTGTGTGTGTGTGTATGTGTGAGCACATGCGTGCACATGTGTGATGATTAGCCTTAATTGTTAACCTGACACAACCTAGAATCATGAGGGAAAACAGTTTCAATAAGAGACTGTCTACAGTGGGTTGTCCTATGAATATGTCTGTGGAAGATTCTCTAAGATAACTCACATGGGAAGACCCAGGCCACAGCGGGTGGCACCATTCCCTAGGCATGGGAAAGGATGCTGAACACAAGCAAATAAGGCAGGTTTTCATCCCTCTCTACTCTTGACTGTGGGTGGGATATGACAAGATGCTTCAAGTTCCTTCTACTTTGACCTGCAATGAACTATAGCCTGGAACTGTAAAGTGAGATAGACCCTTTCTCCCCCAAGTTGCTTTTTTCAGGTTATTTTATGAGAGGAACAGAAATAAAAGCAGAATAGAATGCTTGAGGGTCCATGTGCAGGTAGAGACCATAGGACCACCTTGGGTGTCATCAGGTGCCATCCATTGTTGTTGTTGTTGTTGTTGTTTTGGTTTTTATTGTTTTAAAACAGGGTCTCTAATTGGCCAAGAACTCACCAAGTAGGTTAGATAAGCTTGAGGTGAGCCCAGGGATCTGTCACTACCTCCCCAGTGCTGGGATTGGGTGTACACCATGACTGACTTTTCTTTAACACTGGTTCTGGGGAAGGAACTTCAAACATTCAAAACCTCAAACATGAACTTCTGCCAATTGAGCTGTCTTTTCCATTCTAATGGTATCTTTGTGTGAATTACCTTTGTATTTCCATTACTGTCCTGATCAGGTCGGCTGACTCCTCCATGGTCTGGTGGGCTGTTCTTGCCAGGCTCCCAGCTACATTCTCCCATGGACTCTGGGTGAGCAAAAAATCTCTGTCTGCTATTGACCTCAGAAGCACAACCACTCCTTGTGGGCTTTGATGCTGGGCTTTCCCCAGCATGCACAGGATGAACCTGCTGGAGAAGCCTATGCATGTCTGGGAGATTAGCAACGGACGGTCCTACTATTTGCATCAGGCTCAGGAAATTGATCTGCTGCAGCTAGAATAAAACAAAATAATACCTTAAACACACTGAAAAGGCCAGGAAGTGGTGGCACAAGTCAAGGTGGCATAAGAGACTACAGTCTGCTGTGGAACAACCTTTGTACACTGTGAATATGTATTACTATCACTGGCTAATGAAGAGCCAACTGGCCAATAGCTAGGCAAGAAAAGGTTAAATAGGATTTGTGGACAAAAAGGGGGTAAGGTAGAAGAAGGTTAAGTCACCAGGAAACATGGAGAGAAGCAATACGAACACGCTGTGCTAAAAAAAAAGTATGGCCAAGAGGTAGAACATAGATAATACAGATTAATTTAAATTGTAAGAGTTAGCTAGTAGCAAGCCTAAGCTATAAGCTGAGCATATAACTAATATTAAGTGTCTGTGTGGTTACAGGGAGCCAGCGGTCCTGATGAAAAACTCTGCCTACAACAGTCACATATAATATATGGGGCCAAACAATCAAGTAAACATATGAAGATTTTGTCTAAATAATAACAAAACAATAACAAAATCAGAGTGGGGAGGTGACGACAAAAGGACATAGTGAAACTGAGCGAGTAATGGAGAAAGCAAAACAATGCAGCCACGCTCAACCCTGCACAGTAAAACACGGTGAACTTGTTAAATGTACAGAGCACTGAGCAAGTAGAACCCCAGCAATTCACACAGCAGTTGGAGAAACACTTTTCACATTTCAAGCTGGTAGCCAGGTAGCATTCCTCTAAGAGGGGTAGGAAGGAACTGGGGAGAAGAAGGACAAAGTCAGATTCCTGGGACTGTGGACATCCTGAAAGAGTATCTCATCAGGACTCCTACGTTCGGTGAGAGATCAGTGCCAAGAATCACTAATATAAAATGGAATATAAGACATAAAGATACCGGCCAGGCAGTGGTGGTGCAAGCCTTTAATCCCAGCACTTGGGAGGCAGAGGCAGGTGGATCTCTGTGAATTCAAGGCCAGCCAGGTCTACAAGAGCTAATTCCAGGACAACCAGGGGTATTACACAGAGAAACTGAGTCTCGAAAAACAAAACAAAAACAAACAAAAAAAATAAGATACTTAAACACAGACATGAATAGAGGATTAGGTAAGAGGGAAATTAATATTTTAAGAAGAAAAAAGGGGGCTGGAGAGATGGCTCAGTGGCTAAGAGCATATGCTGTTCTTGCAGAAGACCTGAGTGGGCTCCCAGCACTCACGTCAGACAGCTCACAGCTGACTATAACCCAGCTCCAAGGGATCTGACGATCTCTTCTGACAACTACATTCACATGCACATCTTCTACAGAGATACACACACATAATTAAAAATAAAAACAATATGGCTTTAAAAAGCAATAAACATAAATAAAACTATTGGTTGAAAGAAAACAATGTGCTTAGGTGGGAAAGAAAGACAAAAGAAGTCAAAGCAGACGGTCTTTTGAAATGCCAGATACTTTCGGCCCAAAACAAAATTAGGTCCAAAAGCTTGTACAGAAAATATATTTGGGGGAGCTGGAGAGATGGCTCAGTGGTTAAGAGCACTCACTGCCTGCTCTTCCAATCTTCCAAAGGTCCTGAGTTCAATTCCCAGCAACCACATGGTGGTTCACAACCACCTGTAATGAGATCTGGTGCCCTCTTCTGGCCTGCAGGCCAGGCAGACCACTGTATACTTAATAAATAAGTAAATCTTTAAAAAGAAAAAGAAAAAAAAAAAGAAAATACATTTGGGATTTTTTTGTAGATCTGATTTGATCTACCTGACACCTCACCCAAAATACCCAGAAAAATAAGTCACACATATCTAGACTACAGGTCCAGAGGAGGAATTCTGAATGACATACAATGGCTTGTAAGAGCAGAGAAAGGCATGGAATTCCACTTTGACTAGTCCATTTCTACTAGTTTGCTAATTTTAAGCTGTATCGTGTATATTTATTTACGTAGTCAAATGCTCACCTGAACTAATTTAAACATCTCTTCCTGGAGCATCTGCCTAACGGAATCAGAAGAATCTGGTAAGTGAACCCTGTGCTCGTGTCCCTGAGTCTCTTGAGGTGTGGGAACAGGTGTTTGTGAAGCACCACGGGCTCCGCTCGACATGAGCAGTGGAACTGAGGAAGATCTCTCTTTAAGTTCAGAAATCTGTGCACTGTGGAAAAACATTCAAATAAAAAATACATTAATCAACAACAGAAATCCCCAAACAATTAGATACCTATGAGCCAAATACTTAGACACTATTTTTCTTTGGGTCTGAAGGTTACTCGGGTGATTCAGGGCTCTCCCCATCATCTGAAAGTCTGCATGTGTCCTTCCCAGCAGTGATGTCATGGCCCAGAACAGCCCACCCTGGCTCCGGAAGGCAGCACGCCTGAGACCTGCACCATCATCCTCTTTAACCATAGAGACCTAGGATTGAAATGCTAACTAAAATTAACAACTGAAAATAGAGTTAAGGGGCTGGAGAGATGGTTCAGCAGTCAAGAGCACTCACTGGCTGCTCTTCTAGAGGACCTGGGTTCAATTCCCAACACCCGCATGGAAGCTCACAATTGTCTTTTAACTCCAGTTCCAGGGCATCTGACACCTTTATACCAATGCATATAAAATAAAGTTAAATAAATTATTAAAAGAAAGAAAAAAATTAAAAAATGGAAAAAAAATTAATTCTAAGATTATCAGCACAAATGACATAATTATCATTAAGCATGAAACCACAGAACTGTGAACATTTCAAACAAACTAGTTTCCATTTATAATAAACCATAAAAATACTTAAAACTAAAAATTAGAGACCAAAGCAAGTTCTTTGGTCTCTTTTGGACAAAACAATTATTAGGAAATGGTTCCTTAACCATAAGTCTCTAGTATTCCATTTTATTCTCTTTCATTCTGTTTACCTCCCTTCCCCCCTCCCTCCTTCCCCCCATGTCTCTCCTTTCTTTCAATAGAGCCTCTCTATGTATCCCTGGCTGACCTGGAACTTACAAACTGCACCCCAAGTGTTAGGATTAAAAGCATGTGCCACCACACCCAACCTTCCCAGTATTTTCTAAGCAAATAAATTTTATAAGCTAAATAAGGGAATAAGTAAGTATAATATTTAAATAAATTAGTAACTGTTTACAAACAGAACATACAAAATTGCATGTAGATTTGAACTTATACTCATTCCCTTCAGCACTAGCGTTTTCCCTTTGTTGTGCAATGAACATGCTTAAAAACAAACTGCATTTATATGACAGATCTATGACAACTGACGTGAGAGTTCTAACACAGCTTCATTGGGCTGTACTTCCAACACTAGCAAGGGGATCCGTTCTAATGACGTGAACTTTTTCCTTTAGCAAAACTGTACTGAATTTACCTTCTAACTCAGCAAAATTTCCAAGCACTGATTAACCTTTGTAGGAAAATTAAAAAGACAAACTGGATAAACCTAAAGAGAATTAACTCTTCAGCCACTGCAGCCTGATCTCTCTGACCTGATCTCAGAAGCTCATCTGGGTTGGCCCAGAGCACTGGGCTAAGGACATAGCTCAGCGGCAGACAGATTATCTAGCCTGCTTGAGGCTCTAGGTTAAACACCCAGTAGTGCAATATGAGGGAAAGAATACTAAAATGAGCTAAAAGCATTTCTTATGCTATTAGGGGTCAGAAGATGAATGGGAACAATAATATTTCAATAATATATATAATACTGATTTCTGTTGTGCTTGAAATGATTGTCCCAACATAGTTCCACATGTCTTCAAAACACAGATGGTATAGGAAAATCTATAAATAATTGAGATGTCAAAACAGTATGCCTATGCAGCTCTTTGCTTATTTCCTTGGTTTTTAGTACAAACACTTAGCAATTATTTCAGACTGGCACAGGAGGTATCAATTCATTCTCTTATTTTTAAAGCATGGTTTCAAAATGGAATAGGAAATTAAAAAATCTTACCTAGAAGTTTCTGAATTTGCATCTATACAAAGTGAATGAGGAATGGTATGTTCAGAATTTGACAAGGCTTCAATCACACTACAAATAAAAATAAGTGATTAGGAGCAAGATACTTGTCACATTTCTACGGTGCACGTAACTACAGCTCTGCCACCTACGAATACAATCCTCTAATAGTGCTGCAATGCTGAGCTCATAATCACAATCTGTTTACACTGGTCTCCATAGCAATTAGTCACAGATTCAAAACAACAGCAAAGACTCCATGACTTAATACACAACTAGAGCAGCACTGATTGCTCAGTAACGAAAACGTAATCTAAACCTAGGGGACACAAGGTTATCTATGACCCATAGTTCTGCAGAATAATGGCACTTTACTCAGACCAAAGAATCTACTGATATACTTGAAACTGTAAAGATTACTGTTTAAGAATATCAATATTTCTAATACTTTTAATGTCATCATGGGGCATTCAATTAATTCTTTAGTGGACAGGAAATACAGCTCATTTGTAAAGTGTTTTTCCAGTATGTGAGAGGCTCTAGAAACAATCTTTAGCATCTCAAAGGGAAACTATTTTAGCTGGGTGTTGGTGGCATGTCTTTAATCCCAGCATTTGAGAGGAAGAAGCAGGAAGAGTATGAATTTGAGGCTAGCTAGAACACAAGAAAGTTCTAGGACAGCCAGGTCTACATAGTGAGGCCCTGTCTCAAAAGCAAAAAAAAATTTTGTATTAACTATTCAAAATAGAAATAAGCCAGGTGGTGGTGATGCACACCTTTAATTCCAGCACTCAGGAGGCAGAAACAGGTGGATCTCTGTGAGTCTGAGGCCAGCCTGGTCTACAAGCCAGGGCTGTTACACAGAGAAACCCTGTCTCAAACAAAAAACCAACCAAACAAACAAACAAACAAAAAACAAAACAGAAATAAAACCAACTTGGCAAAGAAGAGGTTTATTCACCTCACAGGGCTACAGTTTGTCACAGAAGAAAGTCAGGGCAGGAATCTGGAGGCAGGAACTGAAGCAGATACTATGGAGTGAGACAACTCACTGGCGTGCTCCTACTGGCTTGCTCAGTTTGCTTTCTTGTATAATTCAGGGCCAACTGCCCCACCCCCACCAGTAATCTAGACCTTCCCACACCAATCATTAATCAATAAAATGCCCTACACCTTACAAGCAATCTGGTAAGTTTTCAAAACTGAGGTTCCTCTTCCCAGATAACTAAGGCTTGTATCAAGGTGAGAGAGAGAGAGAGAGAGAGAGAGAGAGAGAGAGAACACCAGACAGACAGACACACAGAAACACATGGAGAAAGACAGAGACATTAAGGCAATCCTAAAATTCTTTGAGTGTAGTTTGTACAGCATGGTATGTGCGAGCATGGGTATGTATGGAGGCCAACAGTCAACCGTGGGTGTCATTCCTCAAGGGGTGTTCCTTCTGGTTTTGGGACAGGGTCTCAACAATTAGGTTGGCTGGTTGGCCAGGAGGTTCTGGGGATCTGCCTATTTAGCCAGCACTGGAGTTGTAAGTGAGCTCTACCATACCCTGCTTTTCACATGTGCACTAAGGATGAAATTCAATTCCTGTGCTTATATGATAAGCAGCTTACTGGATGAACTATCCCCCAAGCCCCTAAATTTTCAAAAATTCTAAAAATTTAAAAGTCATGTTCAAATTGCAACTTATGAAAATTGCTATTGCTTTCACCTCTCCCTGAAACAAACAGCAGCAAAGTCTGCACATCTGTGCCTAACGGACAGAATACAGTGACTACAACCCAACAGTGAAGGTCGTGTGCATTCAGATGCACAATGCTTTTGTATTAATTCAATAAGAATAAAATCAGTGTGGACAGACAGTTCCTTAATTAGCAGCTGAATAAACTGGCCTATTTACAGGTATAATTTATTTTGATAAGGCTGACAGTGATAGGACAAAAGTAAAAAAGAAACGATTACTTCTATGAAAATATAACATTTACCAAAACAACTCCCCGCCATTACAAATTCATGTTATAATACCAACATAAAATATACATTATAAATTATGAAAAATGTCTAAGATTTAAAAAAAAGGGCAATAATCACGTTTTCGTGATTTGAATGAGAATGGTCCCCACAGGCTCCTACGCTTGAATTTTTTGTGTCCCGTTAGTGGAACTATAAGGAGGTGTGGTCGTGTTGGAGAAGGTGTGTCATTTGGGGCATGCTTTGAGGTTTCAAAAGGTTTTAAAAGCCCACACCAGACCCAGTGACTCTCTCTCTGCCTGCTGCCTGTGGATCAGGATGCAAAGCTCTCAGCTAGTGCCATGATGATCATGGACTCTGAAACTGAAAGCAAACATGCAACTAAATGTTTTTGTTTTAATAAGAGTTGCTTTGGTCACAACATATCTTCACAGCACAGAACAATGACAAAGACACGTATCATTCTTTCTTTTCCTTACCCTTTCTGTTCTGTCAATTTTGTATCCACATTCGTCTCCAGTGGTTCTTTCCTGGGACACTGAGCCTCTTCTGTGTTATGCTATAAAAATCAATAAGGCCCATACCCACAGTGAAAACAGGTGAAACACATAGGCATGACCGCTGGTATTTTGAATTTCACATTAAAGATCAGTCTAAAAAGCAAGTGACAAAATGAACCTTAAAAGGTTCAGTCCTGCTCTGACCAGGTCCTTATACAAGTGAACTGCCTTTAGTCCATCAGTATTAGTTACTGAGTCTGTTAAAGTAGAGGAGGCATTGCTGTAGACTAAAGTTTTATAAATTACATGTAACCTGTGAAAACCACTACAAAATGATGGAAAACTAATGCTTTTTGAAACAGACGTTAAAGTAATGGAGAAGACCTATGTTCCGCGTGGAAATTTGGTTGTGAGAAAATGAACAGTACATAGAAACTGCAAACCACTGACCCATACTTCATAAACAAGGACCCCTTCACCACTCTGGACTAACTCGTTTGAGCACTTCAGAAAACAGACGCATAATACAATCTCAGAGAAAAAAATTCAGCATATAGGTCAGCACATCTATAGCAGACAGCAGCTTTGCCTTAACATACTGTACAATGGGGTAAGCACATGTAGGTGCAATTTCAGCATGAGGCTGAAGTTGAGTATTCTTGTATGCTGTTCACTGACTTACCTCTAGTAAGAGCTGTGACGCTGGCATGCAGATGGCAGCATTGGAACCTCTGAGACTCCTAACAGGTCCTTCTAGGATTAGATATGAAGGGAGTGCCAACTTTTAAAGATAATCTTTCACTTTTTCTTTCTCTCTCTAAGGTTTAGGGGATATTACAGGAAACAATAACAGAAATACTGTCTAACCCCATACAAGTACATTTCAAAAAACACCTAAAGGCTACTTCCTCTATATCAATAGATCCCAGGAGAGCCCCGAGAGACCTTGCATCAGTTTGAGTAAGTCCAGCAAAGCTCCTGGGGTTCTTTCCAAGAGAGGCTCACAAATGGGAAGAGGCTCACAGGTAGGAGAGGTTCAGTTGGTTCACAGGAATCAAGAGGCTAAATCACTACCTGGGCATGGTAAGAGATTCAACTCAGAAAGCTACTAACAACAAATGTCTTGCATATTCTTGGTTTTATCTGAAAACCAAGGTACAAGTTAATATGCTCAGCATTTCAAAAAATACCACTATAAGTTTTAGTTCTAGCCAGGCATGGTGGCGCATTATGGAGGCAGAGGCAGGTGGAGCTTTGTGAGTCAAAGGTCGGCCTGGTCTATAGAGCCAGTTCCAAGACAGCCAGGGTTCTTACACAGAGAAACCCTGTCTCAAAAAGTTTTAAAAAAAATTATTTTAGGTGTAAGTAATGGCAAACATATGTAAAATAAAAAAGTTATTTTGAATTTTATGAACTTTATGAATGATCTGCAGGAACTGACCATCACAGTCTGACATGAAAATGCCCACTCCATCATATGTAAACGTTTCTATTTCTGCATGACTCCCGACATCTACGAACTCTTTCTCAGTCTCATGAGGGACGGCAATAATCTCATCTTCAATTCCTTTCACTTCACAATTTTCTGCTTCAGCTGGCATTCTGCTAATGAAATGTAGAAATGAAAATTACAAACCATTCTTGGAGACAACAGCTTCCTTTCATTTATTCTTTTCAGCAATGAACAAACTTCATTTTCATATTTTCTATGTCTTTTTTTAAAAATGTATCTTACATTTCTGATACATGGAAGGTCCTAGTTTTCATTTACTCAAAATACTAGAATAAATCCAGCTTATCTAAAATTAGAGCTTCACAAAGGAGTCTTCATGTTATAGGGCTTTTGCTATGGTATTCATCATAGGCAGGTTCCTGTCTTTCCAAGGCTGCTGTCCAAGGCGTAGCTAATGGAGCAGCACTCCTGGGAGGTGGGCAAAACTGAGAGGCCAGCCTCTGGGGACGTTCACAGGTCACTGAATACATGCTTTTGAAGAGGGGCTTGAGACGTGGCCAAGAAGTGGGTGAGTTTTCTCTACCAGGCACGTCCACCATGATGTGCCACAGACCTAAAGCACTAAGGCCACCAACCATGGGGTGGAACCTCTAACATCGCAGGCTAAGATAAACCCTTTCTCTGCAAGCTGCCTACCTCACATATATCATCAAGTGACAGAAAACTGCTGAAATGCTCATTCCTTTCATTTTTAAGCGCTCCAATCTTCCTCTTAAGCCAATAGCTTTATTGAAAAGGAGAGTACACATAGCAACTTACTTCCAGATGCTCTGACAACATTCATTCTGCTCACTTCTCTCCTCAGCTTCAGCCTGAGCTGCTACAGCAACTGGGGAGTCAACATTAGCGTTGCCCTCCTCCTCGGCGGCTACTTGAGACTCAGGGTAATGACTCTCTGGCACCTAAAGAAAATCAATTACAGAATTCTGAATGGAGTATTGATCCACTTTTTAATCATGTTTTATAGAACTGGTTCTCTTATATACTTATTAAGTATTTATTTACTGCATTTGTACAGCCAATTATATTTGTTTCTAGAAGCAGTGGTCAGTTCTTTATAGTCTACCTGGAAAAGGTAAATTTGACTTCCTAAATAAAGCACATAAACCATTCTTCAGCTGGACAGTGGTGGCGCACACCTTTAATCCTAGTACTTGGGAGGCATAAGCAGGTGGGTCTCTGGATCTCTGAGTTCAAGGCCAGCCTGGGCTACAATGAGTTCCTGGACAGCCAGAGCTACATAGAAAAACCTTGTCTTGAAAATAAAACAAAACAAAAAAAGAAACTATTCTTCCACATATTTAAGCGACAGTAACTCCGTTTTCGGGCCATAAAACAACAGTAGTAAAAATGGGAAGTACGCATTTCTCTGTTTGCCATTATGATGACATCTGGAAACTGGGGGACAGCTCTGTCCACAGATCCCTTACAAGGTAAGTACAAGGATCCAAGTTTGATCCCTAGAACTCATGTAACAAAGCCAGGTGTGATGGTGCACAGCTGTAATCCCAGCAGTGGACACTGGTCAGCCAGTCAATCTTCCAAGCAAGTTCTAGGCCAGTGAGAGACCCTGTCTGAAAAAACTAGGTAGACAGCACTTGAGAAATGGCATCTAAGGTGACCCAGGCCTCTGTGCGTGCACATGTGTGCACACACACACAGAGACTAAAAGCTATTTCCTAATTACACAGTGTTAAAAACACACGTACTGGGCTGGAGAGATGGCTGAGTTGTTAAGAGTACGGCTGCTCTTCAGAAGGCCAGGATTGTCCCCAGCACCCACCTGATGGCTCACAGCCATCTACGACTGCAGTTCAGAGGATCTACCCCCTGTTGGTCTCCCCAGGTGCTGCATGTGTGTGGTGCACAGCCATATATGCAGGCAAAACAGCCATACACATAAAAGACAAAGAAAAATGTAAAACAATAAAGCAATGTATTTATTTTGTCTAACTCAGATGTGTCTTACCTAGAAATACAAGTTGCAAGAAACAAGTACCCTCATTTCACATAAAATTCATACCTTAAAATAACAGAAACTGACATTAAAAAAGAAATCCATTGAAATCACTAAAGTTAATGTACACACACACCTTTTTAAATTAACACTGAAGTGGAAATCAATTTAAAACTACACA
>LOJH01033686.1:4907-16220 GCA_001685095.1 Ellobius talpinus | reverse complement strand
AGAGAAGAGAAGAGAAGAGAAGAGAAGAGAAGAGAAGAGAAAAGAAAAGAAAAAAGCAGGTTCATGTTCAAGAGTCGGCTTACGGCTAAGAGCACTGGCTGCTCATGTAGAGGGCCTGGGATCAACTCCCAGCACAAACATCTAACAACCATCCAGTTCCAAAGGATCCAATAACCACTCTGGCCTTGTCGTAACTCTTAAAGACTAGAGGCCAGTGACCACAGCCACCAGCCTACCCCACCTCCTGAAGGGTCTATAACTTCCTAAAACAGTGTCACCAGCCAATGATCAAGGGTTCAAACACATGAGCCCCTGGGGGGCCACTTCAGATTCAAAACAACCTAGTAGGCAATGTCACTGGAGTACAGAACAGAATCATGTCCTTCCATAGCTCAGGCTATAGACAGGGGACGCAGCATGGTAATTAAGTGACAAGATAAACCCTGGAACCAAACTAGAGTTTGAAATCTAGTTTTGCTATCCTGACATGTCACCTTGAGAGAGTTTCATAACTCCTGTGCCTTGGTATCCCAAGTCATAAAATGGAAGTTGCTACTATATCTACCCCTATGGTGTTATGAAGCACACACCAACCAGTGTACCTACACAGACCATTTCAAATCACACAAGACAGCAGCAGGCATACAGAAGTTACTAAGTGGAGATCGGTTATTAAATATTTTCCATCAAAGATGGAGTAAGCACAGCCTTCTAGAAGAGTCTGCTCAAACGTGACCATGAACTGTATGGATTGTGTTAGAGATCATTTGACACTTTTTCTAAACTCAGCATAGTCAAGGCCACTTGTGTCTTTCCGACTTCCTCTCTTTTTCCCCTTTGACCGATGAAGATTAAAGCAGATAATTCTACACTTCCTCAAAATTTATAGCATCCCAGGACCAAGAGAGGCCTGTTTGTTTTCTCCTCCACCATGCCGCATTCTCCTTACCCCGAGAAACGGAAGGACCTTTCTTTATTCACACTCCTAATGTGCCACAAAATATTTTAAAGCCAGAAGCAAGCTGTCCCTATTATAAAAGGAAGTCTGCTCTGAGGACATGTGTCTACATTTCTATCTTACAGATGCTTATAATAACTCAACGATTTCCTTCCATGCCACACAGCCTCTTTGAGCCTAGCTCTGAATGTGTCCTTAAGTCGCTTCTTTGATAATGTGGTCATCCTCCATGTGACGAGAGCCAGCACTGTAAGAGGTACTGACACCCACCAGTACTGATGATACTGTACGAGGGCTGCCTACTACTCCATCTTCCTCGGCCGTATGCTCATGTGTGAGCTGCTCACCTTGGCCATTACACAAAGCTCCTGTGCACACCCATGTGATCATGGGAGCAGGGCAGAAACGCCTCCCCTCCTCAATGCTATCAAATATAAGTGTAGCATCCACCCAACCACACCACCAGTAAAAATGCCAGGCTTCAAGTTCCCTCCTTAATTAAAACGGTACCTGTCAGAGGCTTTTCCAGAATCCCTTGGCTCCCCCAGAGGACCCAAGTTTTTTACAGTGTTCCGCCACTTCCCTGTGCAGTTGGGAGAATTATGGGCTGACAGCTTCCAGACTCTTCAGGTTTGTAACCACAGAAGCGTTGATGCAGAATTCTAGTCTTTTGTTCAAATTTCTATGTCTTTCAGTCAGTAGTTAGTGAAGCCACCTCATCACCCCTTCGTTAAAAAGCCATTCTTTGTCTGTACAGTTTCTCCACTTGAGCAAAATTAGCTGCAGATGGTGATCAGGGATTCTGCTTACAGGCCAGGAACCAGCTTCTCTGCACCACACCCTCAGGACTTTTAACTCTGGTTCATAGGTCCCAGAGCAGCTATAAATTGCTGCCTTCCACGTTAATACAAACAGTAGAAACTGCACCTGCAAACTCTGGAAACGCCAAGGGACGGAGGGCCTGTTGACAGAGCCTGGGACTGAATGTGACTACCAGCATTTCAAAGTGTTTCCTGTCTGTCTCAGACCACTGAAGAAAGCCTTAGCCCCTTCTCTCTAATCAGGTACCAAATAGGACATGTCCAGATTCCTTAATTCAGACTTAGACCACAGAAGGCCTCACGCAGAGATACTGTTTCACTCTCTTACCAGAGCAATGAAAGGAGTCTATGAACGCGCTTATTCTGGGAAGATAAGCCTTGTGACCAGCAAATGGAGATATTCCTAGTTCATCTCCATGCTCACCTGTGTTGGCCATCCCTCCTCCTCCTCCTGACACTCCCTGAATTCACCACTATGCTCTTGACTGGACAGTAAAGGGGACTTTCAGGTGGCACAAGTTCATCAGGGACCATGCTTTTGTTTGTGGTTGTTTGGTTTTTGTTTGCAGTGGGCTTCTGTGCCATCCACCGCTCCCTTCACTAGTCTTCATGGATCTCTGTGGGACAAAGACATTTCAAGACTTGGCCAAGGTCAGATAACCAGTAACGGACAGTTCAAAGCCACAACACCCAGCCACCTCATAATCCAGAGCTCTCCCTCTTCATCAGTTTGCTGTTCAGTACAGAAATTCCAGTTCTATAAGATTCAAGGGTCTACGATACAGCACTTGAGTAGTTCTAAAGTGGGCAGGTGTAGAGAAATCCCAGTTCTTCAGACCTGGAATAAGTTGGCCTCAACTTCCCAGCTTGGCCTTCTCCCTATTCCAAGGGTCTGGCCCTCTATCTAAGTTAACATCCTCATAATCTTCTTCATTCTACTTAGAATGCATCTACCACCTCCCCTAAAGCTCAGTCACGACCAGGCAAGCTGACAGATGAAGCATACAAGCGTCTCTGGTCCTTAGTCGATGGACAATGTCTTCTATCTGTAAACACCGAGAAAGCATGCTTGAGCTGAATCGCTGCTGCAGTGGCTATAACCTCCCTTTCTGGAGCACAGAGAGGTGACCAAGTTTATCACCCTTGGTAGAAATTGAGAAACTCCTTGCAGAACCTTATCTCGGGAAAGCACAGAGTGCTTAGCATGGAACAGCGAGCAAAGCTCCTACTCAACAAACCCCAAGGACTTACGTGGAACAATCTTTAAAAGAAAATGTCTCATCACGGACAGCTGCTGCCCTGGGTAGTGTACACTCAACAAAGCTGCCCCCAGTGAAGACAACTCTGCCTTTTGGAACTTCAGAGACTGGTGGCAAGGAGTTGCCACATATCCTAAATACTACTGTCTAATAGAAAAATAAAAATAGACAAATAAAAATAGACAAAATGTGTCGAACGGTTCAAACCCGAAATACATGAATATCCTTGCATGTGTGTGTATGTGCACATGAACTCGCAGGCATGTGGCGGGGGGGCAATGTTGACATCAGATGTCTTCCATAATCATCCTCTCCCTTACATTTTGAGAGAGGATGTCTCCCTGAACAGGGAGCTCACCCCCTAGGCTATCCTTGCAGGCTAGAGAGCCTCTGGCTCTTCCTATATCTGCCTCCTAGCACTGGGGTTATAGGCCCACAACAGCAGGCCAGGCTTTTCATTTGTGATTCCAAACTCAGGTTTTTATGCTTACACAACCAGTACCTTCCCCACTGAGCCATCTCCCCAGCCCTCTGTGTTACTAACATACAAATGTTCTGCATCCTCTTTGGAATTTGGTGGACAAGCTGAACCAATAGGGCAGGCAGTCTTTAACTCTTAGAGGAATACGTGACCACTAACACTAATAATCATGCCTGAGTCCTCACCGGAAGCCTGTGTGAGGGCGGCCCTCTCAGAGGAGCACAAGGCTCCCTCAAGATGGAGATATAGACATGTGCCGTGTTTGCCTTGGAAAACGTCAGCGGTGTACTTCCCTTGGTTACAGGCTTAAGATCCACTTACACATTACAGCTTCTTGCTACATATTCTGCCGGCATAAATTCAAAAATGATTCAGTTGTGAGGTTTGTACATATGGACACCTGATTCGGCAGAAACACCTCCGTTTCTTCATTCAGAAAAATCACACATTTGCTTTTCATAAAGACCTAGAAAAAAAAAACATTCTTCCTCTACCACCCCAGCTCCTGGCATCCCAGCTTTCAAATTCCCATTCTGAATCTTTCAACTACAGAGGAGATAACATTTCCAAAAAAGGAGACAGATTTGTTCTCCTGTTTTAATGAGTCACATGAATTTAAATTGAGTCTAATGTCAATAATGAGTAAACATGTAAGTGCTTTGGACAACTAGGCCATTTGCAATATTGCATTCATTACAAAATCAACATAAATATCCTGCCCAAGTAAACATACATGCATGACTGGCATGGAATTTATAAAATAGCCCAGCTATTTTATTCATAACACTAACATCCTGACATACATGCCAGGCATAAAGAGGTTCAAATATGAAAAAAAAAGCCTACATTTATCACGTATATGCCCACACATGTTTTACTTTGAGGAACACTTCATGAGGATATGGTTGAAACAGGACTAAGACATCTCACCTCATCTCAAATCAGAGCTTTATAAACTACAGGTGGCCTCTCCAAATGCAAAGTGACTGACATTCCCAGCACAATCAAACGTGGTCCACACAGTACAGGAGCAACTGACTTTATAACTCATGAGCACAGCTTTAGAATCCATAGAAAAGACTCATTTTCAAACCAATAATTTTTGCCTGATTTACATTTTCCAAAGACATAACACAAATATCCAGGGGTATAAATATTCACTTTGAAAATATTCATACACAAGAGGGGACATATCAAAAACACCCCGCTGTGAAGATTTGTGGCATTTCATATTCCTTTCAAAGAGAAGATGAATGTGTGATATGTGTGATACTACAATTTCATGAGCCTAACAACATATGCCACAATCTAGAAGATTCATGGAGGAGCAAATCAATTACATATGCCTGTACAATATTTGCAAGTTTCTCTTTAAATCTCTGAAGTTGTAAATTCACTTCACCACTACTGACATTTTATTCAAGGCAAACGACTTCTGAGTTATTGTTTTCTCACAAGTCTGGTTGTGTGCAAAAACACCATGAAACAATGGCTGTCCCTCTGCCTCGTTTACACCTGGGGCTTGTTGAAGGCGTCCTTTGATTCTTGCTGGTAATACAATGCATGCTACGCTACCATACAGGCACCTCACAATCTAACAAACTGGTTGTTCAATCATTCATTCTGTCTGGCGATGGTGAGGCTGTGCAGGAGGAAGTGGGTGATGCAGAACTGGTCACCTTCAACATAAACACAAAGCATACTTTCCATAGCCCTGGTCCTCCATCAAAAGCTGAACAGACTTTGGTCCCAGCTCTTACCAGCATGGGGACCCTCAGAAGCCAGGGAAACTCCCACTTCAAGATCAAGGATCTAGGAAATGGTGGTAGGACAATACTGAACTATGCAGATCAGCGTTGCTGCTTACCCCATGGAAAGATCTACCTGAACTGTAAAGGAATTCTGCTACTGTTGATAGCTTTCAAAGCTGACTTTTCTTAATGAAACTCACTATTTCAATCATTTCATTAAGCATTGGTTCTAACAATTTCAGGGGAAAATCCTAAAAGCAGTGGTCTCGCAAGCACGAAAACTTAATGGTCAAAGAATCATAAGGAAAAGTTTTAGAAAAGCCACTTTTAAAATCAGTAATATTGGTTTTTTGTTTTATTTTATTTTTTTTTTAAAAAAAAGTATAAAGGAGCTTCCCAGGCTAGAGATCTGGAAAGTGCAGTGGACCGAGGTGTGAACTGTCCACAACAGCAACATCTGGAAGCTATCTGGCTGGTACTTCACCCACCTGATTACATCATCCTCCTAGTCACAGCTGGTTTGCAAGCTCCCAGAAGACTGCCCAGGGGCACCATATACTCCACGCTATAGCCATGTTTTCTAGTAACTGCTCTGTCCATACTCATTGTCTGCCCAAGATGGACTCTCCTGTGTCCTAGAATGGGCCAACAGGCCACATCCATTGCCAATTACATCTCAGGTGCAGTCCCTCTGTGGCTGCCTGGGCCTGGCCTAGCCTGGGGCTTCCTTAGTTTTGATGCAGTCGGTGCCTCTGAATGGCGACAAAATTAGTTGTCCCTCTCTCCCACAGCTGATCTTCTCTCAATCTTCTAACCATGGTTTTATTCTTGACCCCAAAGCCTAGAAATCCCATGTTCCCTTAAACTGAGATCTCTGGGCCCGCTGGACCAGGATTAGGACTAGGGCCCCCATGGGCCAGGACAAGGACTTGGCAGCATTGGAATTTCTGTTGATGTTATTTTTACATTGTGAAATGTTTACAAAATGCACACTTCCTTTCATTCTTTTCCCTCAGAAAGGAAGGCCCTCTGGGGAGTGAGGCATAACTGAGCAGACCCCTTTTACAAAATGACTCCGCTAAGCTTGGGTTACCCATAACTCATGGGTCATTTTCTCTGGCCCTCTTCCTGTCCTTCCTGCACTGGGCCTAGAGACTTTACAGTTTTGAAAAATCTTTCAAAATAAATGCTTTCCCTAAGTATGGAGGGATGGTATAAAGCCAAGGAGCCTAAGCCATGTCAAATTTTTAGCACCAACTTGAAAGCTTGCTGCCTTCCTCTGAGAGAGTCTCTCTAGCAACGGTGACCTATGACGGAAACAGTTTGGACAGATACAAAACTCTATTATGGCTAAGATTTGCAACTTGTGGCAGCAGGAACATTTTCGGAGCATGTCATACAGGGACACCTTGGCCTGGAAATCAACTGTTTATACACAGGTCTGGGTTTAGGAGCAAGAATAAGCCAGTTCACTTACCTTCAGCTTGCTTGCTGACAAATCTCAAATTACTTAGCCTAAAAATGGAGATGCCCCTGAAAGAGGTACAGTGTGTCCATCCCCTGGTCAACATTTATAAGTCAAGAGTCTAAATACTATGAGAGACCAGGTAGGAATGACCGGAGGCTGAGTAACAGATAGCAGTCCATGTGCCCCAGCCAGCCTTCACTCAGCACCTTTGTAAACACCTACAATAACTTAATCAAAAAGCACCACCACAGAGATGATTTTATCTTGAGATCTCTGGATGAGCGGGAGGCCATGGCTGTCATGCCCTTACAGCTCCGTGCTGCCCCAACCCCAAGCATTCAAATGACCCGATCAGTTTGAAAGGGGCCTCTGTGAGAACTCCGGATTCACAGCTCAAGAAGACAGCTGACTCAACAGGCTGTGGGAAACTTTCACACAGTGAGTGGACCTTGGAATGAGCCGCGTTGTTGGGAGTAACCTGGAGATAATGCGGCCCCAGTGCAGTCTTACTGTCCTTTTCCTAAGGCCTAAGGAAAATCTGCTTATTCATCTTCAAAGAAATATGCAACTATTAATAATGGCAATGGTAGAGATATAAAACCATTTTAATACCGTGTCCCCGTTAACCTTGGAAGTTTCCTGGTTCAAGTCATTGCCCACACTTATCTCCTCTGCTCTATCTACAGAAGCCCAGACTTCCTCTTCTGTTTCTGCAGCCCCCACTACCATCCTTCATCTCAATACTGCTAGAAAACCCACAGGACACCTGCCATAGATAATGACTTCCCCGGAATCTGAGGTCCTGGTGCCATCCAGACACAAACATGCCAACATCCCTTATGCTATGACTATGTGGCCGGACTTTAAGCCAGAGCTCATTTATAAACATTGATAAACACCAGTTCTTTCCCTCATCTGGATAAAGGTGTCAATTTTCATCTTACAGGAAAGTACATTTTGAGGTGCGTAGGAACAGAGTATGCTCAACAAATATTTGTTTTGCTTTTCCTCTACAATACAGTTTGCTCCAGTTATATGAAGAGTCAACCACAAAATATTAGGGAACACATTAAGGCTACATAAAATTGCTTATTAATTGGCAGAACTGGTAAAAATCACTACTCGTTGGGATAAATTACATCTTTGTGTGTGAAAGTTGCTGAAGTGATTTCCCCAAATGACCACTTTACCATCAATGAGTTGTCCCGGATCCAGATTGGCAATATTTCCTTTAAATACTACAAGCAGAAGAGCTTTTATTATGAAAATGAACATAAATCAGCCAGAATTCAAACACTTCACTGTTTGTAAACTTGTGCTGTATGCGCTTCAAAACATCTCTTTCAGTTTACCAAACTTGGAAGTAAAAGTATCCTTTGGAATGGTATAGGGCGGAAGATCCTGATAGCTAGTTTCCCAGGGTCAAGCTCTAAATCCCAGCACTGCTACAACAGGACAGCCTCCAGCAGCTTGGTGACTTCTCCAGACTGCTGTGGCCTTCACCATATTCAGTGAGGTGAACCAGCTGTAATCCTTACCTGAAGATCGATGTTCTAGAGGGAAAGATGGTGACTAAGATTGTCCAATTTTCTTAAGTATCAAAGCATGTAACCCAAGATACAAATGAGTTTTCCTAAGCCAAAATATACAACCAATGTCTGACACAATAGACAAACCACCTTACTGGAACCGAAAGTAGCTAAAACTCCACTAACTGGAAGCCAATCAGTTAAGGCCAGGTGCTACATCTTTGCTTGGCCAAACCACAGTTCCTCTGATGCTGTGTTTTCCCCACATCAGCACTAAAACTGCCACAAGATAGTTCCTCCATAACAATACCTCACTATCATATTAGGTTTGGGGATATACATGCAAGTTATATACACTATAAAAATACTAAGTAAAATTTTTTGAAACAGAGATGTATTATATGAACCTTTCCCTTTCTTTTTTTCCTAAAGCCCTAGTTATCCTGAACTGACTACGTAAGTTGAACTCTGAACCCCACTGTTTCCACCAGGCAAGAGCTCAGTGAGTGTGCAGTACCATGCCCAGCTGAAACTTAAATATCTAAAAATAAAAAGCCTATCATGGTGGCACACCTCTTCAATGTCAGAACTCAGGAGGCAGAGGCAAGCAGATCTCTGTGAGTTTGAGGCTAGCCTGGCCTACAGAGGGAGTTTCAGGCTAGCTAGGGCTGCACAGTGAGACTGTCTCCAAGTTGGGGGCAGCAGGGAGAAAACTCTCTTGCTGTGGGAACGGCACCAAGAACCAGCTCTGGAGGTATAAATGCATAGTGGATGGCATCAGGGAACCAGCCCTGGAGGTATAAATGCATGGTGGACAGTGGCAGGTAATCAGCTCTGGAGGTATAAATGCATAGTGGACAGCGGCAGGGAACCAGCTCTGGAGGTTTAAATGCATGGTGGACAGCGGCAGGGAACCAGCTCTGGAGGTATAAATGCATGGTGGACAGCGGCAGGGAACCAGCTCTAGAGGTTTAAATGCATAGTGGACAGCGGCAGGGAACCAGCTCTGGAGGTATAAATGCATGGTGGACAGCGGCAGGGAACCAGCTCTGGAGGTTTAAATGCATAGTGGACAGCGGCAGGGAACCAGCTCTGGAGGTTTAAATGCATAGTGGACAGCAGCAGGGAACCAGCTCTGGAGGTTTAAATGCATAGTGGACAGGGGCAGGGAAGCTGAAAACTGCTGATGTTGCAGTATAACAGGCCCCAAAGTGATGGTCCCAAGTACACAATATTTAACATTTTTCTACATAAATAGAAAACAATCGTTTTAGTTTTCACAGACGACATTCCCCAGAATGTTTCTCAAAACAGGGAGGGGCTCTTTCGTCAAATTTCATCAGAATATGCTATTTCCTACAATTTTTCTTCTATCTTTATGAGGCTTCAGATACTACCTGGACAGTATGGGCGACAAGAAAGCTTGCACATGTTGCTTGCACCCAAACAATGAGCCGCAAAACTCTTCTTAATGTAACACTTAGTAACAGTGTTCCACCTGCAATCTGGGAAATAAGACTAATTCAGTTCATGATGGTGGGAACAGGCAATCAAATGGCCCTATGTGTCGCAGTTGCTCAGGAGTAGAGAATGCAGGCCAGAATTGAAATCAGCCCACAACCCCCTAGGTTTCCAGCTGTGGATCCATATGAGGCTTCATAACAGTCAAAAACAGCACCACGAGCCTCGGGCAGAGTGGTCAGACACTTAAGCCTATGGAGGATGACATTTCACATCCAAGTACTATATTTGGTTTCTTATATTTTCCCTTTGTAGAGTTTACTAAAATCCAAAATTGAGATCAACATGCTTTTTACAGTATATCATGTCACCCACAGACTATGTTATCTGACAGACCTCTATTGATTCTTTTTGAGACAGGGTTTCTCTTGTGTAGCCCTGTCTTTCCTGGAACTCACTCCATAGACCAGGCTGGCCTCGAACTTACAGAAAAATGCCTGCCTCTGCCTCCTGAGCACTGGAATTAAAGGTATGTGCCACTGCCACCTGGCTTCTATTGATTCTTAAGGATAGCACATTATTCAAGAAAAGAATGGGAACTTAGTGTCTAGAGAGATGGTTCAGAAGTTAAGAGTACTTGTTACTGTTCGAGAGGACCCGTGTTTGGTTCCCAACAGCCCTATTACAAGGCTCAAAATGATATGTAACTCCAGTTCCCGGATAATGGACACCCTCTTCTGGCTCCATAGGTATCTACACAATATTTGCATCATACACACGCTCACACACACACACACACACACACCTTTATAAATAAAAATAAACCCAAAAGATGGGAATAAGGGATTTTATATAATTCCCAACCACATCTAAATACAAAACTATCTAACTCCACTATAATACAGAGTATTTCAGAAAACTATAATTCAAATAAATTTAATCTAGAAATACGAGTGTACCTCTCCCTGCCCTCACAGCTAAAATTGTCATCAATAAAAATGAGTTTTAAAAAGTAAAATACTAATCATTTTTGTCAGATGACAACGACACCTTTGACTGTATTATTTGAACAGAGAAATAAACAGGTCCACACGAGTAACCCTAGTGAAGCATTAATTATAAAACACGCTAATCAAGTTACATGTTTCTAGACCACCTATAAATAACCTGATCAACTTCCTGCAGAGAACTTGTCTTTTCTTAGTCAAAGCGAACCTCAATTACTCAGCCAAAGTTTTTTGGAATTTTTTTCTTTGAAAGGGGTGCTCTAAAACCGTGCTTCTAGAATTTTTGTGTCATTAGATTTCCTTGCAACCTTATTAAAAGCGGGAATTCTGACATTTGTTTTCTTCCAGATTCTACCATCTTTACACACGAAAGACCTCTGGAGATGTTTAGTTACAAAAATGTATAATTGAAATTTTATATATATGTTTTATAAATTTATGTCTTATATAAGATTTACAATAGTCTATAGTTATACATTCTTAAGAGAAATTTTGAGTTGTCTACATTTCATCTCAAGTAATCTTCCTTCCTTCTTCCTTCCTTCCTTCCTTCCTTCTTCCTTCCTCCCTCCCTCCCT
>LOJH01033685.1:0-16220 GCA_001685095.1 Ellobius talpinus | reverse complement strand
TTGGCTTCTCAGTCAGCTCTCCTTGTCAGCCATGTTCAGAGAGTCCGGATTCTTAAGATTTATTTTTACTTTAGTTGTGTATATGTGTATATCTTTGTGAGTATGTGCATGTGAGTGCAGGTGCCTGTGGAGCCCAGAGGTGTTGAATCTCCTGGATGGAGCTGGAGTTAGAGGAGGTTGTGAGCTGCCCAACATGGGTACTGGGTACTGAATTTGGGTCCTTTGCAAGAGTAGTGTGTGCTCTTACTCTTAACCACGAGTCATCTTTGCAGCCTCCTTTTAAATTTTGAAAAGTGTGTGTGTGTGTGTTTACATATGCGTGTGGAAGTAAGAGTACAATTTTGTAAATTTTGTAGAGTTGATTCTCTTTCTCCCTGTATGTGTATTCTGAAAATTGAAATCATGTCACCAGGATATAGCTCACTAGTCCATGAACTAGACTCTTGACAGAACCTGCTTGCCTATAACACTTTTTGCCAGTGTTGGAGACAGGCAACCTCTTCTTGGTTCCAAAATAAGACTCGCTGTACATCAGTTGTATTTGCACAAAGACTGGTAATTAAACCCAAACGTTCTGTGTCTCCAGGAGCCTTTTGAGCACGAATCATTGCTCCTCAACCGAAAGGATCACAAGCTGACCAAAGCTGAGAAGAAAGCAGCAAAGAAAAGCTATGAGGAGGACAAGCGTACGTCAGTACCTTATACTCGCCCATCGTATGCGCAATATTACCCTGCCAGTGACCAGAGCCTGACCAGCATCCCTGCCTTCAGTCAGAGGAACTGGTGAGTTGCTGAGGGAAGAGAGTCTGGCTGGTCTAGACCCAATTCCTTTCATTCACTTCCTGTTCAACTAAAGGGAGAACGTACAGCCTGCTCTTGGGCTGCTATGCAAAGAAGGTCCTGCTCTAGTGTCAGGTGTCAAAGCAACTCAGCAGCACACATGTTCTAAATGGCTCTAGTTTTGATGACCTTGGCTGGAGAAATGAGCTACTGATTTTGCCACTCAGCAGAACCCTTCTGGTAGAATGGTATAAAACGGTTGTTTTATGGGGCAAACTTTAAGTCACATGGGAATGTATATGCCAACCCCAGAGGGTGTCTTCCTCATGCATCAAGACCAAAGATAAAGACTTCAGGAAGCTTATTGACAAGTACGGTTGGTGAGATGTTCAGCAGAGAGAATATTCTCTTTGCAAGCCTGAGGACCTGAGTTCAATTCCTAGAACCTACATGTAAGAGGAAGGAGAAAATTGACTCTACATAGAGCTGTCCTCTGACTTCCACACACATGCCTTGGCAAGCATGCATCCACACACACCAAATACATGCATGCTTAATAATTTTTTTCATTCATTGTTTATTGGCAATTTACTATGTGCAAAGCATTCACCCCTGGCCTGGTAGAGTGCATTTAAGTTCAAAGAATCAATAGACCCATTCCAGATCAAGTGTAGGAAAAAGCACAGGATGATCAAATGTCTTTAGATAGGAATGTCAACAAGTATAATGAATTTTTAAAAGCTTAGCAAAAGGAAATTTCTTCACATGCTATCAGAAAAGCAAATGTGGAGGTGCATGCCTATAATCCCAGCACTCAGAATGTAGAGGCAGGAGGAGAAAGTTAAGGTTATCCTTGGTGAGTTTAAGGCTAGCCAGGGGTATATTAAGTGGTGGCGATGGGACAAAGACAAGGGGTGGGGCACACGGCAGCATGCAGCTGTAGGGAGGGAAATCTTGATCTCGAATCAGGAGTAATGACTTTGTCACATACCATCCAGGTGAAAGGTGAACTAGGAAGAACATACTAGTGACCTTAGGTGATATTTTGTTAGAAAGAGATGCACAGCCAGCTCTCCCTCTGGCTATAGTACCGTCATATAGAAGTCTGGCTTTGGGCGGGGGCTTTGGTTGCTGCTGCTTTTGTGTGGTGGTCATAACCAGAGAGACATTATGGAGTCTGACACAGCTAGGAGGCAGGAGGAGCATCATGAAAAGTAATTTGGAATAGAAAGGGGCATCTGCATAACTTACTGAAGTTTAAGGTTTGAGAGAGAATCAGGGAGTGAGAAATGATGCCTAGAGTTGGGATAGGTGATCCCTGATGATCACCTGAACATATGGCATCACATAGGTGAGTGAGTCAGGATAAATTTTGCCCTTCAGATTTCAACTTAAATGGTATCAAGAGCCTGCCTTTCCTTTTTATATTTTTGTAACATCTAATCTTCCCTTTAGATCTAGTTCCTGATGTAGATAGTCCAATTTCTAGAGAAGCAGATATACCTTCTATTTCTGAAAGGCTTCACTCCACTAACATCTGACTACTTATCTCTGGAAATGACCTCTTCTTTCTCTGCTATGGTATCTCAGTCATGCCTCTAGGCTTCTTTAGAATTGATTAGAGTCTGCGTGTTCTTCTGATGCTGTTCTCAGCAATAGCTATGGGTGAAGGGCATGGCAGTCTATAGTAGCTCAGTGACTGTTCTGTCCAACTCTGAAAATGTGCTTTTTTTTCCTGCAGGCAACCAACACTGAAGGGTGATGAAAAGCCTGTGGCCAGTGTTCGTCCTGTACAGTCCACCCCCATCCCCATGATGCCCCGGCATGTCCCACTCGGTGGCAGTGTAAGCTCTGCCTCCAGCACAAATCCATCTATGAACTTTCCCATCAACTACTTGCAGCGGGCAGGAGTCCTTGTGCAGAAAGTGGTCACCACAACAGGTTGGAAATTTCTACTTTCTGTTCTGGGGATATTTTTTGTGTCTGTCTATCTCTGTCTGTCTGTCTATCTATCTATCTATCTATCATCTATCTATCATCTGTCTTTAAATTAGCTCTTCTTTTTTTCTGAATATTAAAATTTTATTTATGTGTGTGGGTGTTTTGCTTGCATGTATGTAAATGTACCCCATGTGCACCTGGTGCCTGCAGAGATCAGAAGAGAATGTTGAATCCTCTGGAACTGAGATTACAGTTATGAGTTGCTGTGCGGGTGGCTAGGAATCAAATCTGGGTCCTCTGCAATAGCAGCAGGTGCTCATAACCATTTATTTTGTGTTCATGTGTGTACCACAATGCTCATGTGGGTTCTAAGGGTCAAGCTCAGGTTGTCAGGTTTAACGATAAACCACTTGTATTCATTGAGCCATCTACTGGCTCAGTGTTGTCTTTTGTAACTTGATGCTGTTATCCAGGAGGTATTCATTAAACATCTTTTGTATAGACCTTACCATATTTGGCATTATAGGTAAAAATGAAGGTCCCTGATCTTGAAGAATTTGTATTCTGGTTAAATACCTTAATATAAGGTTTGGGTTTTTGTTGTTGTTGCTTTGTTGTTTTAGAATGGTGGTGAGTAAAATTCTATGGATACCACAGGGACTCTTGAGATGTTACTGGAATATCATTTTGGGTTTCAAAGGCTTTCAGAGATATGAGTGTGCTGAGCCCTGCCTAAATGCAGGGTCAAGTGGGTATAAAGGGCGCAGCTTACAGTGTTAGGAGACCTGAACTGTTAGGATGCTTCTTTTCTGCGTCAGTTTGCTGTAGATTGGGCATGGTGGGCCAAGGAGCAATGGAGGGAACTGTGTGTTTCAGCCAAGCCCCAATGTCAGTTCTGAGATTCAGAGTGACTGGGAAGGAAAGCATTTCATGATTTTCCTCTTCACTTATTATTTAGAAGTATCCATGTTATACACATTTTGATGAAAACATTTTGTTTTTTCTGAGAATAAAACCAATATATGACATTTATTAACAATTGTGAAATAAACTGAATAAAATCCCTGTTAATCTTATTTCTCAGTTGAATCTTGAAAATACTCTTTTCCAGTTGTGGAGTAATGCCAGCAAGAAAGATCAGACAGAGCACTTTTGGAGCCTACAAATGAAGTGTGACAAATATACACAAATAGTTCAGAATCAAGAAAAAATAGAAATAGCCATTAAAACTGATTTTTTTCTAAGCTAAAAATCCTATGAATTTTTAGTTAAAGTGAAGGAAATTGATCGGAAGGACAACCAGCTTTCTAAGGAGTTTTGGTTTTCAATAGTATTCTTTGATGAGATAGTTGTGAAAGGTTCTACTTGCTTAACCTTCTCTGATTCTAGCGCTGTAGAAAGGCTGTAGGACACTACTAGTTAGGACTTGGGATGGATGTGAGACTTTAGTTTCCTTTCTTTTCTTCAGTCAAGCCCCGTGTCCTCTAAATGCAAGGTCTGTTTTTCACTAGATATTGTTATTCCTGGACTCAACAGCTCCACAGATGTTCAAGCAAGAATCAATGCTGGTGAGAGCATCCATATCATCCGGGGGACGAAAGGTGAGAGCCTAGTCAAGGGCCTTTGTCTGAGAGTACTAAGCTGAGAATGAGAATAAACACGGTTTAATCTAGAGAGGGCATAGGAATCATCACATAAGAGCGTCGCAGTTGGGAGAAACGAGAGAACATGGCATCTCTATGAGCTGACATTGAACTTCGAGGATATCTGTCAGTAACTTAAAAGAAGAAATTGGGGTTCCCATGTTTCTGTATCTTTTGTTTTTATGGGAAATCTTGGAGTGAATGTGCATGGATATAAAGAGACCAAAACTGAGGGAAAGAGTTGTAGAGCAGGTTGTAAGCCAGCATGTGTGCTGCTATGTCATTTATAAACAATTTCTTTGAGCCAGGGTGGTGGTTCCAAGCTAGGAAATATATGCTGCACATGAATTAGTGCAGATACTAATTGTGCATTGCACAACAGAATTTTTAGTGTGATAATTTTAAAAAGTCCAATATGATGATAGGTGCACACCTTCAATCCCAGCACCCTGGAGGCAGAGGCAAGCAGATCTCTGTGAGTTCGAGACCAGCCTGGTCTATATAGTGAATTCAAGAAAAGCCAGAGCTATGTAGTGAGACCCTATGTCAAAAACAAAACAAAACAAAAAACAAACAATCAATAAATAAATAGCCCAACATGTTTCTGGCATTCTTACAGAGGAAGGATGGTGTCACTGAAATGAAAAACATGGGTTTAATAGTGTCAGGATACAAACAACTGAGCTTATTTCCGCCATAGTCTGTATTTGATGCATGTGATGCATACATCCCCATGCCCAGTCCCCACAGTCCTTCAGTAAGTTCCATCCTTGTATGAGAATGCTTGAGGTTTTTTATGTTTGCGAAGATTTTGCCCTAGTCTTCATTGGATCAAGGGGAAAAGTACCACAGAGTATACAGCCTTTTAACTGTGCTGTCCTTAGAGCAGGGATTGGTAGACTGAGCTGTGTGTGTCATGTTTAGCCTTCTTCTAGTACTATACCTGAAATTTATGGTATATTTTACTTCTTTGGAGCAGGGGGATTTGAGACAGGATTTCTCTTTGTAGCTTTGGCTGTTCTGAAACTCACTCTGTAGACCAGGCTGGCCTCGAACTCACGGAGATCTGCCTGCCTCTGCCTCCAGGGTGCTGGGATTGAAGGTGTGTGCCATCATTGCCCAGCTGTATTTTACATTTTTAATTAGTGGAAAACAGAGGAAAATCAAAGGAAAAAAATCAAGAATCATATTTTATGACATGGATAGTATATGGAATTCACATTTTCTTTTCCAACATAACTTTATTTGGAGTGAATTGATAATGCAGGTTAAAAAAGAAATGTAAGGACAATGAGATGATCAGCAGGTAAAAGCTCTCCTAATGACTGAGTATCATTCCTGGGTCCCACATGACTTCCACAAGTTGGTTTCTGACCTTTACCTTTGCACCCTGGCAAACACCTGCGCACACACAACAAATAAATGTAATGAAAAGATTTTTAAATTTTTAAAATTTATTTTATGTGTGTGGGTGCTTTGCCTGCATATGTATGTATATATATATATATATTCATTCTGTTATTTATTGTGTACAGAAAACAAGGTGGTTTAGTGCCTTGTAGAAATAGAGGATACTGAAGCATAACGGTCCATTTTCCAGACCAGGAAGAGAATCTGGGCTAGAGTGCCCGAGAGCACAAAGCTTGCTTTTCACAGGTCCTGTGCACGTCTCCCATTGATTGTTACTTTCTGGAGTATTCTTCTCTAGATGTTAATGTGATAGATTTAGCAATCAATATTTACAGGAAAAAATGAGTCGTTTTGAATCTAGACTTCAGTTATCCTGTCCTTATTGCAGGTGTCTTGTGGGATAGGATTGAGATCTAATTTTTAGGCACTTCCCAGCCCATGATGCCTGAAATTTCTCAGGGTTGGCTATAGTTCATGCAGGCTCCTAACAGTTTGTCTCATATCTCTTAGGGACATACATCCGCACCAGTGATGGACGGATCTTTGCTGTCCGGGCAACTGGCAAACCAAAGGCCCCTGAAGATGGTCGGATGGCTGCCTCAGGTGTGATGGCCTTTTACTTTCTATTGACCTATACAACATTTATTTGGTTTATTTATAATTAATGTACTTCCTAAATAAATAACATAAGATTTGTAATTTAGAACATGAAAAAGGGATAGGTGATGAAAAATAAGTTTTTCTTTCCTCTTCCCAATCCTCCTTTTCCATACATGGTAAAGTTTTGTGTGTGTACATACAAATATAATTGTGTGCATTTTAAGTGGATAGTTTTTCTTTGCATTTTAAAAACAAATGTTAATATGCCATACTTTATTGCTTTCTCTCACTTACCAGTGATAGCTCATTTCTTATCTTTTGTTCTAGACATGCCTTGGTGAAAGTTTACTGTTGATTTACACTTAGGTTATTAGTACTGGCTTGTGGTTGTATTTATGGGACACACTCCTAAAAGTAGAATTTTTGGTCAAGGGTGTATCCATGGCACATGAACAATGTTGAGGACTCTTGCCAAGTTCTCCTCAACAGAAGTGGTTTTCTTGTATCATCCTACCACTGAGATAGGAGAGCTAGACTGTCCCTAGCTTCTGTTCTAGCCTTCTCTTATGGACTGGAAGAAGGGAGCGTCTATATTCCCTGCACCAAGACCCAAGGATTGTTAATTTCCCATTAATCTCCTGTCTTTCCTTGCCTTCCTATTATATGAATTATTTGTAATACCATGCTATTTTATCCATAAATACTTCAATATACATCTCAAGATTAAGGACATTCTCTGGGTGGTGGTGTTGCACACCTTTAATCCCAGCACTTGGGAGTTAGAGGCAGGTGGATCTCTGTGAGTTTGAGGCCAGCCTGATCTACAAAGTGAGTTCCAGGACAGCCAGGCTGTTACACAGAGAAACCCTGTCTCAAAAATTAAAAAAAAAAAAAAGATTAAGGGCATTTATATCCTAGCTACAACATCATAAAATAACTAAAAAATTAACACTAATTCATAATCTTATATAACATTCAACTTTTATCCAAATTTCCTAGTTTTCCAAATTGCTCTTCATGGCTAGATTTTTGTTCTGTCTTAAATTGGATAGGCTGTATTTTAACTTCATTTATATCTTTTTATCCCTTGGTCAATAACTGTTGCTCCCAGAAAAAATCTGACTAGTTTTAAGAGAAATTTGTAGCTGGGAATGGTGGTTCACATCTTTAAACCCAGCATTCAGAAGCAGAGGCAGAGGCAGGCAGATCTCTGTGAGTTTGAGACCAGCCTAGTCTACATAGTAACTTACAAGTCAGCCAGCTATACACAGTGAGACCTGGTCTCCAAAAAGGGGAAGATTTTCCCAGTATTTCATATCCATTATTTCATAGGATTCATTTGTAGAGTTGTTCAGACAGAGGAAGGTGCAGGAAGGTTACATGTCCTTTCATGGGTAGATTTGTACATTATTTTTGTTGTTGTTGTTATTGTTATGAGAGAATACTTGGCAAGAAGAAACTTAAAGGAGGAAAGGTTTAGTTTGGCTAAAGTTCAAGGGAATACAGTTCAGAAGGAAGTCATGGCCGCAGAAGTTGAGGCAGCTTATCACCTATGTGCACAGTCAGGACACAATAATAAACAGGAGTGCTCAGCTCACTTCCTCCTTCTTCTTCTCTCTCACACCCTATCCCATGGAGTGACGCTGCTGCTCACAGTTAAGATGGGTCTCCTTGACTCAGTTAGCTTAATCTAGAAACTTTCACAGACATGCCCAGAAATCTGTCTCCTAGGTTTTTCTTGATTGTGGTCAAGTTGATCGTCAGTATTAACCATCACAACTTGTTTCTGGAATCAAAAGATTTCTGTCTTTGAGACTAGAGAAAGTTGACTGGATGACATTTAAATATCAAACAATGAGAATTTGGGGACCACATTACAAGATTTATTCTTCATAGAATTGTTTTTCCCTTTCCATTCTGGCTTCATTTACCTGTGTTTTATCTCCAGGTTCCCAGGGGCCTTCTCTTGCATCCACAAGCAATGGCAGACACAGTGCCTCATCACCCAAAGCCCCTGACCCTGAGGGGCTGGCCAGGCCCGTCTCTCCTGACAGCCCAGAAATCATCAGTGAGCTTCAGCAGTATGCAGATGTGGCCGCTGCTCGGGAATCCTGCCAGAACTCCCCCAGCATCAGTACCACCCTGCCTGGCCCCCCAGCCCAACTTATGGACAGTAGCACCATTCCTGGGACAGCTCTTGGAACTGAGCCATGCCTTGGGGGTCATTGCCTCAATAGTTCCCTCTTGGTGACTGGCCAGCCCAGTGGTGGCAGGCACCCAGTGCTGGACTTAAGGGGCCACAAGCGAAAGTTGGCTGCTCCATCTGCCACCCAGGAGTCAGTCCGTCGGCGGTCCAGGAAGGGCCATCTGCCAGCTCCCGTGCAGCCCTATGAACACGGGTATCCAGTCTCTGGCGGGTTTGCCATGCCACCCGTCTCCTTAAATCATAACCTCACCACCCCCTTCACCTCCCAGGCTGGGGAGAATTCCCTGTTTATGGGCAATACCCCCTCCTACTACCAGCTGTCCAATTTGCTGGCAGATGCCCGCCTGGTGTTTCCAGTGACTACTGACCCTCTGGTGCCAGCAGGCCCTGTCAGTTCCTCTTCCACGGCTACCTCAGTCACTGCCAGCAACCCTTCCTTTATGCTCAACCCCTCTGTGCCAGGGATACTACCCAGCTATTCACTCCCATTCTCACAGCCACTCCTGTCCGAGCCGAGGATGTTTGCGCCTTTTCCTTCCCCTGTCTTGCCCAGCAACCTTTCTCGGGGCATGTCTGTCTACCCAGGATATATGTCCCCACATGCAGGCTACCCAGCTGGTGGCCTTCTCCGGTCCCAGGTGCCTCCATTTGACTCCCATGAGGTTGCCGAGGTGGGGTTCAGCTCCAATGATGATGAGGATAAAGATGATGATGTGATAGAGGTCACTGGGAAATAGCTAGGAAGCCCCTTCCCACCTCACTTGGGGCCCCTAGCAGGTTGCCCACCAAACTGGAAGGCAGTGAACCTGGTCTTTCTGAAAATAGGGTACTTGGCAGGAGGGAAAAGAAGACAAAGAAGAGTGGTTGGCCATTATGGCAGGGCTCTATTGCTGTTTATTAGAAATGAAAAAGAAAAAAACCCAGAAACCCCAGCAGAGCTGCAATAGTGGGAAATCAGGGACCGAAAACAGGGATGGAGGGGTAGAGCAACCTGCCTCTTCCTTCCTGCCTTGCTTATGCTGTCTGCTCATTTGCCCAGCTGAGTGTAGAAGAGCTCATATCCCTTTTTGCCTTTGGGAACATCTCTCCCAAGAGAGCTAGCTGTCTTACTGAATGTCTTAGTTTGGCCTGGCGATGGGAGAAGAGAGAGGTAGAATGAGGGAGATGAGGGCAGGCATGGGAAGCAGACTGAGATTCCATATGAAGTGGTATCTTTTTAGGAGGTAGGAAGGAAGCAGAACAGGTGTGTGTGTGTGTGTGTGTGTGTGNGAGAGAGAGAGAGAGAGAGAGAGAGAGAGAGAGAGACTACATGCATATGTATGTAGCAGAATGGATCAAGGTGGGAGGGGAGGGAGGGGAAAGTAAGGTAAAGTAATGAACTTTTCTTTTTTAAAGTGTAGATCAGAATGTGGTGGTTTATGGCTACTCACTTGAACATCACTTGAGTCCAGTAGAAGAGCCGTGGGCATCATTTCCTTCCAGACAGGCAGAGAGAAGGCCACGCTAACTCGCCCTAGTTTTCAGAGTCACATGTGTTTAAGTTGAGGGGCAATCATGAGAATCATGAGAAAGGGAACATTTCCAGGCTCCTACTCTCCCCAGTGGTCATCTCTGAGTAGATGTCTCTTTCTACACAGGCTAGACACGCACTGCAGTGAAGTTGAGTCATGTCGTGGCTAGAAAAGACGTGCTTCACCAGGACAGATCCAAGCCCTTCTCTCTCCCTCCCTGTTAGAGAGCTCCATGTTAATTTATTTCTTATGGGCAATTATTTATTATTTTCATTTGGGGGAAGGGTGGTAGGGGAATGTTATAAGAAAGATAGGAGATAGTAAAGGAAGTTCTAAGATATTCCAGACCCCCTAGCTGCTGGTAAAAAAAAAAGGGGGGGTTCAGATGGATGGTGAATTAGTTAACCAGGGGATGAGAATTAGAATTAACCAAGAGTTAAAGCAACTGTGTTGTGGGAAAATAGCCTCAGGATAATCAGGGTGCCCTGAGACTGGCTAGTTGGGGGTGGTGAGACTCATTCCACAGAAATTGAAACTTGGGATCATGGACTTTGCTACTGGGAAGTAAGTAACCTCCACATTTGGAACTGTTATCTTCTATGATGATTTTACAGGACAGTTCTCTCTGCTGAATAGTGAAACTGGATAGGTAGCTGCCGGGTTGAGGTAATGGACTATTGATTTCCAGTTGGGAATTGTCTTGGCTTCCCCAGCATATCAGGTGGTCAGTGTGGGCCTGGTTTCTGTCCCCTCCATCTTCTCTGAAGGGTCATGGGGAGGCCCTTCCATTGCCTGGCTTTTGTTTTAAAAGAACACATGACTTATTCTGGTCTCGCTCCCTGTTCTAAACGCAAGGACAGGGGTTTCTAGTGCTTAAACATAAACACTGGCTGTTTCTGTGTGTGCTGTGTCCTATAGCTCCCCTGCCCCCGAATATTTCCAGGCAGTTCTTTGTCATGAATAGCACACACGGTGGTGCCTGACTTTCCCACCTTTCCTTGGTTCCAACCTGAGTGGGCAACTGCTAAATCTGCCTCTTAGTCCAATACGCATCTTAACCTGCAACTCTTGACTAGTGGCTTCCATTGTTGGGGGAGGAGGGAGCTTTAGGGCAGATACTGGGCTTTTCTCAGAGAGACAGGGAGATGCTGATGGGGTATGTTGTATGTTGTGTGTGTGCTGTCCAGTAACACCAACAGTGGACCTTTCTGTTTCCATACGCACCCTGTCAGACACTGAACTCTTCTACTCATAGAAGCCTTAGATCTACAATTTAGCTATGCAAATTATTTTAATAACTTAAAATAGCAGTTCCAATCAGTGATTTCTCTGTGATATGTAGCCCAAAAATAGATAGTTGAGGCATTTTAATTGGAGTGGGCTCTTAGGTTGAAGCTGGCGCAGTGGGAGCGAGCTAGTCCTGATCTCTATAATTTGAAGAACACACACAGAACTTGGGTTACATCAATGCCTCTGGAACACTGAGCTCCCAGAGTTGGGTGTGTTAACTGTGTCTGTATGTGTATTACACAGATGCCTCTCAGACCTTGGAACACTGAGCTCCCAGAGGGGCTGTGTGTGTCTGTAAAGTGTGTGTGTGTTTATGTCTCTGTGTGTGTATGTATTACATGGATGCTTCTCAGACCTTGGAACACTGAGCTCCCAGAGTTGTGTGTGTCTGTGTTTATGTCTCTGTGTGTATTACATGGATGCCTCTCAGACCTTGGAACACTGAGCTCCCAGAATTGTGTGTCTGTGTGTATTCTTTGCCAGCCAGGGAAGTGGGTGTTTCTGTGTTCACAAATAGGAAATCACTAGAAATCATTTCAGTGGGGAACTGAAACCAGTCAGTTTTTAAGCTGCCAGGAAGTAAATGGGTATTCTGAGAGATGGCATGTGTCTGCCCTACACGCTGTCATTCCAGGACCTGGAACTCACTTCAGCTTAGCAGAGGCCATAACTCTAGGCAAGGCTTCTGGTTAAAAAAGGTGGGTTGTTTTTTTGTGATAATGTGCAGCTTCTGTTGCATAGCGGTGGAATGAGAGCATGGGAGATTAAATTGCCTATTGATTCCATGGACTTTGGCACCTGTACCTCCCATCCAACAAGCCTAAAATATTTGGCTTTTCCTGTGGGCTAGTGGGGAAATGTGCATGCACAGCAAACATGAGCATGTGATGAGGGGTAGGGAACGCACAGTACTGAACTTAGATTGGAAACACTTGATAAGTGGACATGTTGGCCTATGCTTGGAATCCTAGCCCTCAAGAAGCTGAGGAAGGAAGATCAGCCTGGTCTACAGACACAGTGAGACCCTGGGCAAAGGCAGACAAAAGAGCAGACTCGTGCATTTTCTCTATTATTATGTATACAACATTCTGTCTGTGTGTATGCCTGCAGGCCAGAAGAGGNTGGAAGAGCAGGCAATGCTCTTAACCTCTGAGCCATCTCTCCAGCCCCCTATTTCTATTTATCTTTCATGGAATGTTTTGAAAGTTCTCTCAAGTCCAGTCATTCTGGTGTATTCTAAATTCTTACTCTAGGGAACACTACTAAATGATGCAGGATGACACTTGAGATACTTGATTCCCTTTTCTTAGGTCTGTGTCCCCTCTGGTAGGAATGGAGTAGCTCTTCAAAAAAGGAAGTACATGAACCCTGTTGGGTCAGATCCTTCTTGATAAGCATCTTTGAAGTCCTCACCCTTTTGAGTTGTGCTACTTACGTATCTGTTGTTTCCTGGCTTAAAGGTAATTCTGTCTGGTCCTTGGAACTCTTCTAGGAATTTATGTGTACATTAAATATTTGTGACTTACAGCTAAAAATGAAGTTCCTCATTCTGGGAGCGTGAAGCAAAGAGCTGGGGCATTTTGCTGATTAGTTGAAACAAAGCATCAGCCATATAGATGGGACTGCTGGTAGCAAGCATCAGTATCTTTAAGCCTGACATTTGCTGCTCTGGAACTGAATACTCCCACGGGGGAAGATTTTCTGGAGGCTTTACATTCCTTGTTCCTAGATAGACTCTTGGCATCTCCCTTCCCTTTGGTTTCTACATGGCCAGACCTGAGTCATGTCTTTCTGTGCATTCAACTAGGTTGCTCTCTTCCCACCACAGATGCTGAGAGAAGTCACCCTTTCTCCATAGGATGACTGTGGCTCCTCTGCTAACTAATTCCCAGGAAATCAGCACCTCCAGGCTGAGCTGAAAGTGCTGTGCTGCCCATTGCTCACCATCAGATTCCATTTCCTTTCCACTGATTTCTGCCCCTGTGTCTTCAAGTTGTTGTGATCCTCAGTGTCTGTTCTGTGCCACTAGCTTGGCTCTAGGCCTTTTATGAATACCTGAGTCCTATAATGATGAACTAAGCAGGCAGTGTCCACCCTCTTTGCTTTTCAGGGACCCAAGTCTGCGCCTTTCCCCTGCCACGAGTCTGTTTGCTATAGTCATCTAGTGTGCTGGGGAGAGATAGCCAGGCAGACTGCATAATCTACAATGTAGAGGGCTGAGGGTGGTTTGGGCACTCTCTGCTACCACTACTAGGATGATGTTCAGATGAGAGGGGACCTCATACTGTGACCTAACCCAGGACCCTCCCTGGAAGAGAGTTCAGCCCAGCCGTGTTTGAGTGTGTGTGTATGTGTCTGCATGTGTGTGTGCTCATGTGCACTGTGGTGTAAAATGACTGTTATCTGGTTGTGTAACTCAGGGTAGGCTGGGGACTCACCAGAAGAATCCCTCCAGCCTGCCCAAGACAGGTTTTTTCCTTGTACCCTCTTCAGAGGGATCAGAGAGGGTCCAGGTGGGTTGAAGGGGTTGTAATGGATTAACCACTAAGGCCACACTGCTGCCAGAGGAGTTGGGGGAGGTGGGGGGAGATGGGTTGCCCCAAGGCCCTGGTACCTGGCTTTAGTTTTCTGTCTTCTTTCCTCAGGACGCCCCTGAGGCCCGGGACCCGTGCCTGGCTTAGAGGACCATCTGTGGCTGGTGACCCAGCTGCTAGTGTGATCATGGGCTTCCCTCTCTCTCAGCAGGGCAGGCATTTCTGCCCCAGAGACTGGGCAACTGGCTGTTTCTATGACGTATTTATTTTTACTTGTGTTTCATGTCACTTTTTTAAAAAAGCAAACAGAACAATTGTAAGTCAGTATAACTGCCTATCAGTTTTCTTTATTTCTCTTTTTGTAAAATAAAATTTAAACTCGAGACATTGTTTGATCAAGAAATTGTCTGGACAGCAGCTGGGTGGTAATGAAAGGACTATCATCAGATCAACGGGCACTTGGGCAGCACATGGAGGCAGGACAGGCTGCTGACAGGTACTGTGGGCAGTGTCACTCGCTGGGCTTTTCCTATTTTTGCACACCCGAAAATGGTTGAGTGCTCCTGCTGCATTTCCAGGCAGGATAATGGAGCAGATGTGGAGCTAGTTAGTCCTCAGCTGTGGAGCGTCCTGTGGAGGCAGCCCTTTTCTAGGCTGAGTGGCTCAGGACTGAAGCTAGTTCAGTCCTTCAGATGGTGGGGCTGGTAGATGTGGGTAACATTTTAATTGTGTGAGTATTCTCTGACGGGGTTAGACTGGCTATAACAGGTTTTGGAATGCAAGAGGTGGGGAGGAAAGGGACAATTCCATCTACCTCCATAAATTTAATTATTTTAAGAAAAGGAGCCCTGGGGGGATATTCTTAGACAATTTACACAGAACGAAAGAGCCTCAGTTGGTGATTCCTGGGAAAGAGGAAGGGCAGGTCTAGGTTTGGGGTACGGTAGGATAGGTTGCAACATGGGAGGAGGTGAACGCATCCGAGACCTGTCAGAAGTGTAGAAAGGGCCTTGCAAAGGCGTCTGCTTCCCCCTAGTGGCCACCTGATAGTTGGCATTGTTGGAAACACTGGGAGATGAAGCTTGATGGGCTGATCACCATCAGTTGCAGGCCAACTCTCTTACAGTACAGTGCTGGAACTCCCAACCAGACTAGAGGAAGTGAACAGAGAGAACAAGATGAGGAAAGGGTGTCTTCTGGCAATGGTTTCCTGAGAGCCTAATCAACCTCTGAGAAACAGAATTAACCATGGGCCCTGAAGGCAAAGGCTGTCTGTCCCTGAACCTGGGTCATGTGCCCCTTTTGTGTCTCAAGAACTATATCTGGTGTACAGTCCCTCTGCTCAAAGCAGCCAATCATTACCTTTGTTTGATGTTCACAGGTAAAACAGCTATAATTACCTTCCTGCTGGCCCTACCCTAGAGATTTTTCAATAACCATCCTGCCAGGCAGACTGTCCAGAGCACTGGATGAAGCTCAAGATCAGGTTACCCCATGACTGCTGACTTTTTTTGAAGTCATCTTCCTGTAATACTTTTTGGGGTGATCATCATTCCAAATAACTACCTTGTCAGAAGCACCAGGATAGTTCTTGGACCAGCCTGTCTTGCAGCAAAATTTATGAACAGCCAAGTTTACAAGCATAGTTACCTTCCTTACCTCCATCATAAATCTGGGTGTCTCAGTGCTTTGAGGTTTATAGGTCATCAGATACTAGCTCAAGATTGAACCTGTACTGAAGGGGCTCGCACTTACCTATGCTATATTAAACAAATTGGACCTCCTAACAGACACATCCACGGCACGGAAGTAGAAGCTTGGGAGAAAGGCATTCCCTGAAATGAACTGGAGACCAGGGCTTTCATTTGGTCATTAATTGTTTCCAGCTCCTGGAACGGTCCTGATAGGAAGTGGCACTTAATAAATGTTGGATGGAGGAATGATCACTCCTCTGCTCACCAAAGATCTGATGGGTAGGTGAGGGGAGACATTGATATTTGCACTCTCTAGAGGTAGTCCAGAGCTTCTTTGTTTAGCCCCCACTGGGATTCAGCTTTCTCAGATGTAAAACCTGAGCAAGTAACCCGACCCTTCAGGGTTCCCAGGCCTCTCCTGAAGACTCAGTAAGAAGGTGGCAAGAGTAAGTGGTACTATTGCTAAGAGGCCGACATTGCTGTCCTGATCCTCCCTAAAACGCTGCGCTTCCCCTCCCTCCTCTACTGGTTGTTGCTTGGTCACCTTCAGGAGTTCTGCTTTGTTGGAAGTAGGAATGTGTGTTGTGGGCGCTGCCATTCCAGCCAGGTGT
>LOJH01033684.1:0-12249 GCA_001685095.1 Ellobius talpinus | reverse complement strand
TTCCCATTTTGCCCTAAGTTAACTGTATAACAGACACCTGCTGCTCCTTGAGATTTCATCTCCATTTCCTTATTAGAGTACAATATACAGCACAAGCTTCTACTGTGTTGCCCCTATCTGTATTAATAATGAGTCTTCCTAAAAGACAGTATGCTAGGCTTGGCTAGAAAAGCTGCACAGAGGTTCTGCACAAGCCTGTTGGCTCGTAAATCGCTCTGTTCTCCTTTCAGCCTCCTGGATGCTTACTCTACAGGAGTTTACAACAGGGGCGTGCCTCTAGAAATTGCTCCTCCATTTCCATACCTTCACTGGGAACTTCTCTTTATCACCTTTCGCTCACCAAGTGAAAAGCCCGGAGTCAAAACCACTTGGCAGTGTGTCAGCTTGTGGAGTTGTGCCCAACTATAAAGCTATGAGTGTTTACTGTATCGCGAACAGAGGCAGTAAAAACATGGCTGGCCCTCGATGACCTCCACAAAAAGACGTAAAAATTTCACAATGTTGACTAAGATAAAATGGGCTTTAAGTAAACCCAGGTCTCTGTCAGGTTCTCTAATAAATGCCAATATGTGATAAGAAATACTATATTTAGATTCTGATGGAAAATTTAGCTTTAAAGTGACTATTTGCTACCGTGTCAGTTCCTCAGAATACATCAAATCTAGTAGTATATTAGAAAAAGAATATATATTTCACCACCAAATAGCTCCAAAGTGGATTGAACTCAGCAGAAGGTACAATTTGAAACAGACTGCTTGCTCAGCTCACATGCAAGGGAAGTTCGTGATCAGAAGGGCTCAGGAAAATATGATGAAAGGGAGATCTTGGGCCAGCAAGATGGCTCAGGGGCTAAGGGTGCTTGCCACAAGGCCCGGCCAATAGTGCTTGATAACCAGAGTCCCAGGTAGTGGACAGAGAGACCTGACTCCTCTAACCTTCACACATATGTCATAGCACATGCTCACATGCACACACACATACACACATGTGCACACATACACACTATAAGTAAATGTTAAGAAAATAAAGGTAATACTTAATATCTTCTAAATAAATGAAACCTAGATTCAAGAGGCAAAGGAGGAGCCATGCATTCTACAGGGAAAGATTGCTCTGGAGCCAATTCTTGACCCAGTCTGCCCATCACATTGCTTTCCCTCATGTTTAATTTTATTGTAAAACACTACGTAACTTTAATAAGAAAGCAGATAGGGCTTAATTTCCCTCTGAAAATTCATTTATTTTTAATGTTTAACTTAAAATATGTTTGCGGTCATTTGCAATCTTAGACCTTCCTGACAGGCTTTTTACCTCTTGGAGTGGCCGAGGCATTGTGACCTATCATAGATGACCAGGACTTAGAAGTAAATTCTCACTTGGCAAACAGTCACAGGCATCTGAGGTCTAATTGGAAGTCTGCTCAAACACATTGGTAGGCTGTTCTCTCCTTAAAAGCAATTATGCAGATCCCTTATATATAAGCAACATTTTTTTCATAAATGATCTAATTATTGACTCAAAAGATAACATGGTCTGTGTTTTAACTCTACAAATGTGGTGCACTTTTTGTAAAAGCATAAACAGTAACAAAAAAGAGTAATATGAGAAACAAATGTCACCCCTACTCAGACATAGGCACATCACTCATCTGTGCGTTCAGAGTCAATCCACCAGGACTGGTGCTCTCAGTACCAAGGGCTTGGCATCCTTTTCTTCACATCTTTCCAAAATTTATTTCTGTATATATTGGATATTTCTCCACACCCAAATCATTTGTATTTTCCAGAACCAATACATTTCCTTGTGTCAATTTTCCAAATCAAATAATCTGTGCCTAATGGTTATATTCCCTTGAGAAGATGTATCTTTTAATCAGCTATCTGAATGTTTAGTGACTAGGTTTTGTTTATCATCAACAACGCTGTAATGGATATCTTAATAATACTGACAGTACAATACTTGCAAGCCACATCCCTTGGTTAAATTTAGGAGATTTAAAGTTTTAATTGTCATCATGAAATCTCTGAAATGTGGTACTTTGTTTCTATTGGGTAAATCAATTCAGTGTTCCTAAGTCTTAAAAGTTTAAGATATATTTCAGAGGACACAAGGCTGGTATAATCAGAATTGCAGAGCAAGGATTTGATATTGAAGTTATCTGACTCTATGCTTTGCCACTTACAATTTGTCTCATGACCTCCTAAAACCTCCGGGGATGCTGAGTGTATTGAACAACCCTTATATTTCTGGAATAGCAGATTCTGGTGCTAAGATGGGCAATGAAAGTCTTCAAGATGAGAAAAACAATTTACCGATGATTCTTTTGCAGGAAACTAGATTCTAAAAAAAATGTTTAAGTAGAGTGGAATATATTCAAGTACTTAACAAGCAATAGCCAAACACCTCCTCACTACCAGGCATGACACTATTGCAGAGATATTTATCCTAAGATACAATGACATAGTTTGATGAAAAGAAAAGATGTTAACTAAATCATGGTAAGAACGGTGTGAAACTGTAATGAATCAGTATAAACATGTCAGTAATATGTGGGCTTTAAATAAGTTTTTTTAATATAGGAAAAATGTTCAGGTTAAGATTCTTGGGGGAGATACTGAGCTGAAATCTATTTAGGGAGGGAGTAACTAGAGAAAGAAGGTAGGAAACCATATCCCAAAACTTCCAGGCACAAGACTGACAGTGCCAAGGACTTAAAGTACTAACTCCATGAGGACTGAAAACAAGAATGGAGAAAACATAAGCAGAATTTAGGTTCTGTAGGGCCTTGTTAGTCTAGTAAGGGAGCGTTGTTATTAATAAAATGGGAGTCATCAAAAAACATTAAGGAAGGCACAAATCATGACAGCAACGGAGGAAAGAATGATTGCTGAGCTCTGAGCAGAGAAGCTCATGAGTTTAGGAAATGTGCAGAATGATTGCTGAGCTCTGAGCAGAGAAGCTCATGAGTTTAGGAAATGTGCAACTGAAAGCATCTTCACTAAGAAACTCTACACGCCTAAGAACCACACCTGAAGATATCTGCCAGGACCTGTCTGTCACTCTGTTCATATCTCTCTGTGTTTCTCTGTCTCTCGCTCATCTGTCTGACTGAAAGAAGGTATTTAAAGATAGAAGCCCTTGTTAAACACGAAACACCAGTGAAAATGATCACAACCATGATTAGGGGACAATGATATAGAAATGATTAGATTAGCTTCCTAAATCAACTCAGCAGAAAATGCTGACATTCAATTAAAATTAACCGACTGCCATAAGCAGCCACTTGGGGAGACACAATTGTGAAGAATCCACTTAGACTAAGAGAGTGTGGAAGCTGGTTCAGAGCAGAACCTCCATCTCTAGTCCCATAAGCCGAGCCTCTACATGTGTCCTGAGCATTCTGATCTACTGAAAAGTGAAGTTTGCAAAAGGAAGACAAGAATAATAGTACTTTTAGTCTATCCACGCCACTCCAGACCTTCAAACATCTGAAAGAATATCCCAGGCATAAAGTATAGGTACAAACATCTGGATTACTAACATTTGGACCAAAGGATGTATGATCTCAACTCCCAGCATGATGGAACATGTAGGGCAAATCACGAGAGAGTGGATTTCTCTGTGTGCCACAGCTGGGCTTAGAGAAACTCTCTCTACCTGCTCCAAGAGTTACTGGAAAATGTTGCTAGAGGATTATGATCGCCATAAGTTAGAGCTGCTCAGAGACGCCCATGAGAAAGTTCAACTTCACAGTCTTCAAGGCACATATTTTATTCCTTGGCACGGCATCTCTGTTGTTTTACTGACTCCTCAAGTCCCATTAGTTGGATGCTTTACTTAATCCCAGTGGCCATGCCTCACATCCCCAGTGACACCATGCTGTTCCTCTTGATTTCTATTGCCTTCTCAATATGAAATATCCCGCACTGCAGAGGTCTGCTTTGTATATTAGAATCAAATTCTAATATCTTACCATGAAACAACTCAACATTTTGGGGGAACCAGCTAGAAACCAGGCATTTGAGATATAACAAGGAACAGCTTTTGTCCTCAAGAAGGTTCTGTTTCATTATATTCCTGGAAGCCAACAAATTTCTCCCAATAAGCAAAGCTAAATACAGTAAAACGCATAAGTGAAATGGCTCGGCAGTAAAGGAACTTACCGAAAGAGCTGAGACCTTGAGTTTGTTCCCTAAGCCTGTGTGGTAAGAGAGAACCACTCCTTGCAAACTGTCTCTTAACCAGCACACCCGTGCGATAATGCATACAGATTGTGTGTGCATGAATGTGTATGTGTATATGTGTGTGTGTATGTGTGTGTGTTACCTGTGCTACAGTGAATATGGAGGTTAGAAAGCAGCTTGCAGACTCAGTTCTCCTTTTATCAGGTAGTTTCTAGGGATTGCACACAGATGAACAGATTGGCAAAAAGTCCCTTTAACCACGGGGCCATCTTGCTTGCTCCAGGAAGAGTTTGGTTAAAATCTACATAAGTGGTGTTTTCATTAAGGCTTTCCTTCTACCATTTATTTCTGTTAAGATAGGTTTCATTATTTAAGATATGAACAAATCCCTTGGACTTCTAATATTCTCAAATTTCATTAATGCTCCATTGATTCTCTGTGAAATTGTTCATGTATTGATCCAGACTAAAATTCTAATCAAATTGGTGCTAATTAATTGTATTATTTTAATCATTGAAATAATTATTTACATAAAAGATTATCATTTAGCTCATAGCTCTCCTCCTTATTGATAAGAACAACCTGGATAACTTAATAAATTCCAGAGACATACCTTAGATATTCAGTAATCTATAGCTGAAAGTATTGTTCAAAACAATAAAAGTGAAACTTTACAGCATGACTTTCATCATAATAAATCTGTCTGAATTAAAGGGACCAATTTTTCCTTTCTGAAAAAAATATTTTAAGTAATCGGTCATATATTATGACAAAATCAATTTCTGTTTCTTAGAAATTTTGAAGATTTGAATAAGAATTTTCCTAAATATTTGAATATTTGCTTGATCACCCATTAGAGGTACTGTTTGGGGAGATTATGGCACGTTTAGGAGGTTCAGCATTGCCGGAGAAGGTATGTCAGAGGGGGTAGACTATATGGATTAAAAGCCTTGCTTCACTTCTAGATTGTTCTCTCTGCTTCCTGTGTGTAATTGCAATGTGATGAACTGGCTCCCTGTCCCTGCTGCCTTGACTTCTTTACCTTACAGACAGTGAGCCCTCAGGAGCCGTAAGCCAACATAAACTCTTCCTCCTGGAAGTTGCTTTTGGTTGTTATATTAAATCACTACAAGAGCAAAGAAACTAAAACAGAGCCAAAACTCTGCTTCCTTGATCCTTTTCTAGGAAATGGAAGCTTTTATCAATTTCTATATTTTAGTAACTCTTTTTATATTCTGTGAACACTAAATAATAGAATTTTCTAAATCAGCTAGCTATTTTCATGGCAATGAGACTGTTAAAATCTCAGCCTACAGCTTTACTCATCAAATATGCAATTCCCAACTTGCAAAGAGAATATTTACACACTACATTAAAATATTAATAGGACTCTATCTCATACAATACATGAAATTATTACATAAATACAATTTCTACCTTAGAAACAGCAAAGTTTCCTAAGAAAAAATTTAAAAGGGGAAAGTATGCTAAAATGGTCTAATCTTTTCCTTGAGGAAATTAAACCTATTAAGCAAGTTAATCAGCAAATATGAGTTCCTAGGAGACTTATCTAATAAAATAAATAATAGTTTAGCATGTGAAATGGAGCATTTATGTTCACCAAATTCTCACATTTGACGTTCCATAACATGATGGGGTTAGGCAGTAGAGCCTTTGGGAGGGATGATTCAATCACAAGGTAGCCACTTCATGAATGAGATTATAGCTTTTATAAAAGGGGACCCAGCTGGACAAATAGCTCATTTCACCACACAAAGACACTGCAAGAAGGCACCAGCAGTTTTAAAGGAGATGTCAACAGATGGTAGATGTGTCAGCTCTTTGATCATCAGGGACCTGGGGAGAAGGACATGTCTGTTTATATGCTCAGAGTTTATAGAATTTTTATAACAGCAAAGGTGGAATAAAATAGTATACACATCTCCTTCCACGTATTTGAAACCCAAGTCCCTTCTTCCTATTTTTCTTGTCAATGCTAAAATTATACTTGTTTTATATTTAATGGGAGGGTGAAGGTAGGGGGTAGAGAATGGAAAGTGATATCATAGCTAAAATGGGCAAATAGTTTTCATGGATTATTTCCAAGGTGGATCATTTCACTGGCTCAGATTCTGCCCACCTCAGTCCTCTATATAATTTCAACCACATATGGGGCCTCTTCAGTCCCGCTGTTGGAAGAAACACAGTGGCGAAATAGAGCTTGAGCTTTACTTAAGAGTCTGCATAGTTCTGTGACAAGTAAATTCATTCTTCTATGGACCTGCAAGAGCAGTTTATGAAAGTGTAGGAAGACCTGTAGGTTGAAAATAAGATGAAAGAAAATCTGCACTGTTGTATCTAATAACTTGTGTAGTTACCACAAAGTAGAACATATGATATTACATGGACATTTTTCTCAAGCAGAAATGCAAATAGCCTTGATACCTAAAAATATTATCTTCTAAATTTCTGAACAATACATAGCTAAAGCTAGACCATGACATCATCTTCTTAGAAAGAATGGGGTGAGGACAAGGCCGAAGATGTCCTGAGGGTAGAAGTTGCCATCACAGAAGCGTATGCTTGGCATTGTAGCTATAGAAGTACAAAGACAAAATTTACCAGATCCCTCTGTAATTCCAGTGATCTGTTGAAAATGCCTGAACTAAAAGACAGAGGAATGAAAATCAAGACAGTTCCACCAAAATTGTTACCTCTTTCAATATGTGCCTAAACTTAACACCTGTAGAAACATATTTGACTGGAGACAGGTCTTTATAAAACCACAAAGTGGGCATGATTGATTTGTCTTATCCCAAGTGTTCTGGTCATTTTATGTCAACTTGACATTAGCTATAGTCATCTGAGAGGAAGAAATCTCCTTCCTCTCAATTACATTGAGAAATTTTCAATGTAAGATTTGGCTTTAAGCAAGATCTATAGGGCATTTTCTTAATCAGTGATTCAGGCAGACCCAGCCCATTATGGGTGGTGCCACCCCTGGGCTGGTGGTTCTGGATGTTAGAAAAAAGCAAGTTGAGCAAGCAATGAGGAGCAAGTCAGTAAAATAGCACCTCTCCATGGCTCCTGTCTCCAAGTTCCTGCGGGGCTTGAGTTCATACCGTAGCTTCCTCGATGAACTGTGATTCAGAACATGGAATCCAAATAAACTTCCTTCCCTAAGTTGCAGTTGTCACGGTGTTTCAAGACAGCAAGAACCCATTTTCAGGATAGGGAGAGAGTAGAGAATTACCAAACCCTAGCACTTGTCATCAGACTTTTCCTCTCATGTCGGGGATGTCCTCAGAGGAAAGGAATGACGTGAATTATACTCTGTCCCAAGCTAGGTGTTACTGTCTCAATTTAATCTTCAATATAGATGATATTTGAGCTATGTTTCTAAGCCAACATATTTTGTTAATCCTACTTCTAGAGTCTTATCAACAGAAAATAACTATATACATTATAACATTATGATATCTTTCTTGAAATACTGTATTTGCACTAGGAAAATTTTAAACTGGAGATGGCCTAAAGATAAACATTTATCAAACCATGTTATTTCCTATACTGCCAGTGAATTACATCAAAGTGTATGTTACATAGTAAACCATTTGTAAAACTAAAAAGACACATTTCACTATAAATACTACTATCTCATCTTTTAAAAAGTACTCAGCTATGTGGATACTTACCCATGTATAGGCATATGCGTGCATGAAGCATTCTGATGAGCAGCTGGGAGACAAAACACTTGTAGCTTTTATTAACATGGAGAATACCAAGTGGGGTCAATCATTAGCAAATGTCAATAGACAAAATCTGATATTCTAATGGAGTTTATATTTTGTTTTTCATTGTTTCTTTGTTTGCTAAATATAGCTTGTAATGCTAACATATTAACATTTCTTTATGTACAGTCAGTTAGAGAGCAGAATTTAGAAGATTCCAGGGATCTGGGCAGGGAAAACACACACACACACACACACACACACACACACTCCTATATATATAACATATATAATATATACATATAATAAATATAGTATATACTGCTAATTAGAACTAGAATACCTTTTTGTGGTGACAGTATATCATATGTGATTATAGTTATTATGGTAGCTACTTCAAGTGTATTAACTAATTATGCTATTAAATGTGTTAATTTGCTTGTGGTAATCATTTTACAATGTGTTCATCTTTCAAATCATCACTTTATAAAAAATAAATATGTACATTATTTGTCAATTATATTGAAATAAAGATAAGGAAAAATAGAATTTAGAAAATTGGGAAATTTAGAAAATTCTCTCCATAGGGGAGAATACCATAAATTCTACTGCCCTGGCCTCTTCTCAAAAAATTTGCAAACTACAGGAACCATCTCAATGCAACAAATAGAAATTACACACACATATGCACATGCATAGATATTTACACGTTTTTGTTTTTTGAAGCAGAGTTTCATGTATATTCCAGGTTTTGCTCAAATACGATGAAGTAAAAGATGACCTTGAATTTCTGATCCTCCTGTTGCAATATCTGGAGGGCAGGACGGCAAGTATGTGGTACTGAGAGACTGAAAGTTAAACAGACTTCTTGGTAGACAGAAAGGAAGAACCACAGCTATGTCATAAAGTTGGCAAGTTCTCAAGATGGCTGGCTTCTCCCTCAAAGCCTGGCAGCTCAAAAGAAAGGCGTTTGTCTCCCACCAGCAGGCTCAACAAATTTAACAGTTGTGGGTCAACCAACAATTCTACCATTCTTCAAACATATCAACCCTAAATTAGAGGAGGAAAATTCCTCAGAGATTTAAGCAACCCCAGCCACCTTCAGAAGAGATAGAATTTTTGTGTTTCTTGAGTGTCTGCCCCCACCCCCACCTCACTGCATCTTTGCAGAACATTTTCTTCTCTGTGTGTCTGTGGCATGAGATGAGCTTCTGTCCCTCCCCCAATAAACATCTTTCTTCAACTGCTACTTTAGCTGCTGTTAGCCAAAGTATTTGATAATTCTTTGCCGCCACCAGTGCAAAAGATTTTCTTTTGTACTAAAGATTTTTTCCTGCCTTTTAAATTACTAACTGGCAGGAAAAAAAATCAAGACCCTAGATTGTATTACTACCACAACTGGTGTACAAAATTTTCATTATTAGCACCTTTGACAATATGATGTGTGTGTGTATCAGTGTGATTTCTAAATATATTGAAGAATTTGGGGGCAAAAGTCTCTTGTGAAATCGTGGGGTGCCATGACTCAATGAATACATTTACAGCACAACTTCCTAAGGTTCAGGGAAAATTGTGGAAGATAGTACAGAAAGATTCCAAGTCAGAGTACCAGGAAGAATCAGAGAACCTTTCATTATTGTTAGTTTGTCCAAAGGGAATAAACTACTGTTGACTATTTCCTGTTTGAAAGAGAAGGTCAACTTTCAAGTCAAAATGGAGGAAAAAGTGGAGTAAAATGGCCTTTACTCATTAATCTTCTTTTCTTTTTTGGAATACATATATTTGAATGACTTGCTGAAATTCTTCTATGGCCAAAACAAGTGCAAACCCAAGAACTTGCACGAACACCCCCTTTTGCCCTCATTCTCCAACCTCACTACTAACTAAAGAGTGGTGACAGAAGCTGAATGTCCCCTATACAGAATGCTTGAGTGCAGAAGTGTTTCTCATTTTGAAGCTTAGAGAATTGGGAACTTTTGTGTGGACGTTCCCTACTGGCATTCTTCAACCAAGAAAATATTTTGGAATTCTGGATTAGGGATGTATAATTTATAATACTACTTTATAATACTCAGAATGCATGCAAAAAAAGACTTGGGGAAAGGAGTCATCATCTTTGTAAATTTGGACATACCTTAGGTATGTTCTAATATCATAGACTTGGATGGATTATACAATAATTTATACATAATTTTAATCTTATTTTTTGAGAATTTTGTAGCATTAATTACCACAGTGATGAATCAAATGGACATAAAACCCATCACAGAAAGAGATCACTGTCTTGTCTCCTCACAGCATCATTTAATGGCTGCCTAAGTGATGAGTTACACTAAATATGTCCTGTATTATTATAAAATTTGAAAATTCAAAGCAAATTATATTTGTAAAAGTACATCGCTTTTACTCATCCCTGCTAACAGGTATATTCTCTAACTTAGATTAAAAAAATCTATTTTTATACATGTACATTTTCTCTTTTCACCAATGAATATACTAAATATGATAACTCATTACATAAATAAAGATACTTAAATGAAGATTATTATTTACAAATATTATACGACAGGTGCTTCCTACATAAATATAAGTCTGAACTTACTTCTTTGTTCTAAATGTACCTTTTCGCTTCTACTTTCACTGATTATAAATTTCAGTTTACATCATTTCCACTTCACCAATTTGAAATCTTTCTTACATATTTTAATCTGCACCAGTTTTTTAGTATTTTTATTTATTATAGATGTTTCTAAGCTCTCCAGTGTAAACTCTGCACCATTAGCGATCCCAATAATAAAAATGACTAAGAACTTTCACTTTCTTATGGACATCCATATATTTATTACTAACCATGCCAGATTGTTCATAACTGATATCGAGAAAGATAATCTATAACTCTGGTTTAATGGTGATTGCTGTCCCTAATACTGCTATAATATTCTGTAATTTTCTACATATTTTAAGCTTCTACTTCTTCTATGATAGGTGTTAAGATGAATCTTATGTGATCTCTCTGGCTATACTGCTCTTCTAGGAAAATTCTACAAAACACACGCCCCAACATCATATTAACCATCTCTAGATTTGCAACAAACTGTCACAACCTAAATACTTAAAGCAATATTCATTTATGATGTTGCAGCTTCTCTAATTAAAAAATTCAGGTGACTCATTCAGGGTCAGATGAGAAAAAATGACAGCTGGGATGGACACTGTCTGGCATGTCTCAACGAAAAATCCACTTTCAAGTTCAAGGTTATGTCTATGGTTTATGATTGTGTTTATAAAAATATTTCTAAAAGTCTAAGTGCATATTTCTACCATGCTAAAATCAAAAAATTACATTTTATTGATGAAGAAGATGAGCTATTATTGAAGTTAGGCAACTTGCCCAAAGTCACAAGACTGTCACTTAGTATGTGTCCAACATAATACCTGAACATTCCACCACTGAGCTCCTATTTTACCTTTCTTCCTTTGATGTTTACTAACAAAATACATTCAAGGCATTGTGGTAGTTGATGTGTGTTCGTGTGTGTTTGTGTGTGTGTGTCTCTGTGTGTGTCTGTGTGTCTGTGTATGCATACATGCCCATACGTTCAAGGGTAGAGGCCAAAGGCATTACCTAGGTATCTTTCTTTTTGTGATCTATATTATTTTTGAAACAGGGTCTCTCACTGAACCTGGGGCTCCCTATATTGGCTAGACCAATTGGCAGGGCCCTGGAATCTCTCTGCCTCTGTCTTCCCCAGTGCCAGATTTATACACATGTGCCAGCACACTGAACTTCTGTGTGAGTGCTGGGGTCTGAACTCAGGCGCTAACTCTTACACAGGAAGCATTCTACTCACTGAACCATCATCTCCTTGTTTTCACAATTTTTACTAAATATATTTGACTTCCAAATTACGGTGAGCAATTGCATCTTTACCCATTACAATCACTGCATTTAGCACACATACATGTGTGTGTGTGTATACATCAAAACCTCATTACAGTCACTGCCCCCTAAGATAACAATATTATGCTCATTTACAACCATCCACCGTCAACCATGTTTTTATGTGAATGCTGTGTGTGTTGTGAAGATCGGTGAACTGTAATAAAAGCACACTTCACAAGATGCCAGTATTCAGACTCTTTGTGTGGGAAAAAATGATGAGAAAAATTAAACAATGAAATTCCATCTCACCCAGGTATGGTTTCATCATAATTGAGGATGCAGTGTAAGCCACAAACGGATGAAATGTAGGAGCAAAACATCTACTTTAAGAACAACTTTTTTGTCTACTGTCGATATCCAGGAGGATAACTACGTATTTTTCTTTGGGTTC
>LOJH01033683.1:614-17016 GCA_001685095.1 Ellobius talpinus | reverse complement strand
ACTCACAGAGATCTGCCTGCCTCTACCTCCCAAGTACTGGGATTAAAGGCATGCGCCACCACCGCCCGGCTCAGAGATCAATCTTAAGCAACCAGCTACCATCTACCCCGTTTTAAAACATTTAACTTCAGTTTTTGACTATGTGTCCATGTGGGGCTATATGTGCATGAATTCAGGTTCCTTTGGATGCCAGATGACAGCTTTGGATACCCTGGAACTTGAGTTTCAGGTAATGGTTGTGAGCCACCATGTGGGTACTGGAGCCAAACTCAGGTCTTCTAGAAGAGCGGCAAATGCTCTTACCCACTGAGCCATCTCTCCAGCTTTCATCTTGATTTTTGAGACAGGGTCTCTCAAAGGAAGCTGAAGCTCACAGGCCAGTTTGCCCCAGGAATCGAATTATTTCCTTCCCAGCACAGGGATTACCCATGGGCACGACCTGCCTGGTGATTCAAGTGATTCCAGGGATGGAACTCAAGACCTCAAGCTTGGAGAGAACTTTGCAGACTGGCCCAAGACCCCCTTTGTAAATAGTTCAAAGGTCAAGGTTGAGGAACTTATGTTCACACACAAATCAGAGGAAAGAGGAGGTGAGTGCGAATCCTCACAAAAGTGAAGAAGGGAACACCAGCATAACTCTTATTGTCTAAGTAACTGTACAAATAATTTTTATAAAACGAACCAGTCAATTTCCATCTCCCGGAGTAAATACAACTTTATGGCTGTAATGGGAAATGGATTGATTAGTGTGGTAGGAAATCCATCAGAGTATGAAGGAGACAAATTGTAGAGTTTGTATGAGCTGCTCCAAAAGTCTCAATTTTCTGGCAAACTTAAAGCTTACATTAACAAAGTTCTCATTGCTAAAGTCACAGCCAATCATTGTAAGAAAGTAAAAATGATGCCGTCATTTTGAAAGTGGAAAGTGAGGAACCTCTTCCTTCCCCCCACTCATCCACAAACCCCAAGACTCAATTAAAAATGGGCAGTGATGGGGTGAGACACCCTCCACCTCCTACCCCCCACATATGTGCGCGTGCACACACACACACACACACACACACACTCAGTTTTTGGCATCTCTGTGCTTAGGTAGACGCCTGCCAGGCTACTGGATAAGTCCTTCATAATTTAGCTACCCAGTTCCTGTCAGCCAGCCAACTGCTTCTGTGTTTTCACTGTGGAAAGCGATTTTAAGACAGAAAGTTTGCTTGTCTCACAGGGTTTGGGATTTTTCTGCAGCAAACACAATTGCTGGACTTGGGAGGTGACTCAGAGGACAAAGCATCAGCTGCACAAATGAAGTTGGATTCCTCAGAAACCACTTAAAAGCCAGGTAGACATGGCAGCTCCAAGTTCAGGGAGAGAGACCCCCCACCTCAACTGAAAAATTGGGAAAATCATTTGACATCAAGTTGGGACATTCACATGTGTGCATACACATACACACACATGTGCCTACACATATGCAAACATATACGCCCATATGTGCACATACGAATACAATGAGAACACAAAGAAGGCAAGCAGCGATAAAAGCATCTCTCCATGCACCCCAGAGACGCCATTCTAATTTAAACACCAGACAAGATGCCCCTTGGAAGCTTCTATACTCCTGTATTGCTCTTGGAAGCTTCGCATTCTTGGTCCTATTTCCCACCTTGGCTGTTTTACCAGAAGTCATTTTTTGGCTCCCTAGCTCCTTGTGGTCACTCTTACTTGAAGTTCATGGGCCAATGTATCTGCCTCGTGGCCACTCTGCACTTGTTACACTGACAGATGGTATTAGTCGAACATCCAGCCATGGTGGTTTTCTTTAGGAAACACCCTTGATACAGAGACATGGGCCACAGCACCCTTCTGGACTGACTGGATCACAGCAACTCATGAACCTAAACTTGGACATTCAGATTCTGGGAGGGTTGAAGAGCTGCAGTGACAGAATGTAGGGAACGCCTGCAATTCTCCCGGACTCCCAGGTTCAGTGGAGGGTTCTGCCTTCCCAAGCATTAAGAGAAGTAGCTCACTGTCTGCAGGGAGGCTCTCTGTAGGGACAAGCCCCCTCCCCCAACTGCCTAGCTGCCTCGTCTCTACACAAATAAACTAAAGAGGGAGGCGGATGCCTCACAGCCCTCTCCAGGCTAGGTTGCCTGTGCCACAGGCCTCTCTTGATGCTCCTGTCTACTTGGTTCAAGGATCAAAGGGCAGATGGCTACAGTCAAGCTAATTTCACAGCTCCTCTGAACTGTGCCATGCAAAAGGCACCAAGATGGCTGGACAAACACAAGCCTGGGCCTCAGGGTTTGCTGCTCCTAAACTCCAGGTCTTCTTACTTCGATTGTATAACACATGACAATCATGTTCTTTCAGGAGCAGAACCAGCCAGAGTCAGTTTTGGCTGTCAGCAACCAAAGGTGACTGTGATGAGGACAATGTCCCAAATCTACCCCTGCTTCATCAGACTTGGAGAGCTGAACCAAGGTGGTACTTTCTGGGTCTCCTGATCAGATGAGCACATGTGACTGATTCTTGCCAGTGGACTGAAGTGATACCCTTGATGTGGCTCTGGAATCTTCTGCCCAACCCTCTATAGACTATGCCCCCGAAAGCAAAGGTCCTAGGTCTGTGACTATGTTTCAGAGTATGAGCCAGGCCCAAGCCATAACCTGCTTCCACCAACATGAGAGAGAGTGGTTTCCTCTTTGTTGATTTGTGTGTGTGTATACAAGTGTGTGTGTATGTGTGTGCACAGATGTGCTCTCAGGCGTATGTGTGCCTGTGGAAGTCAGAAATCAGTCAATGTGTGGGTTCTTCCCCAATTGCTTTCTCCCTCATTTTTTTGAGACAAGGTGTTTCTCACTGAGCCTGGAGCTTGCTGCTTCAGCTAGATTGGCTGTCCCAAATGTTCCAGAGATCCCCCTATGCTCCCCTCCCCAGATCTGGGATTACAGGCGCATACCATCAAACCCAGCTTTTCTGTGGATGCTGGGGATCAAACTCAGGTCCTCATGCTCTTGAGGAAAGTAGGTTGCTGACGGAGCCATCTCCTTAGCCTGTCTGGCTTTATTCTAAATACCTGTTGACTTGTTCCCCAAGTAGATGACCAATTTCTCCCAGGCAAGGACCATACCTTTGGCCCCAGCACCTAACCAGGACTTAGCACACAAGCTGAGCTATTTACTACTGTTCTTGATAATGAAGATGTATCACTGTTTCCTGACTAAATTGTATCTCAAAAGTCCCACAGTCCCAGCTTCCATTGCAAATCAAAGCTGTTGGTTCTCAGAGTTGGCTCTTACTTTGGGGAGCTGGAGTTTCATTTTGCCTGAGAAATGCATAGTGCCAGCCTGGGGAAATGAAATTGGCTGTTCTGATTTTATTTGAAGCGATCTGATCTGCAAGACGCAGCTAAGAGAGTCAAGCTGCTCGCCTGGCTTGAGTCCCACAGCCACGTATGTCCATTGTGGTTGGGGTCTCTCCCGGGAATCTTCCCATGGCTGTTGCTAGATAACCCAGCAACTGGGGGAGAGATGGTCTATCTGCAGTGGCAATCCTCCAGTGAGTCTCCACAGACATGGGCTGGGTTCACTGATCACACTGATTTGAAAACCAAACGTTTTGTCTTGAAAAAAAGTCAAGCCGTGTCATTAAATACGGCAGCTAATCAATCATAGGGCCCTTGATGTTTTACATGGCGACGATGACTTCCACATAAGCCCATGTTTAACAGAACATTTATCACTAATAACAAGCATAATGGTAGCTGTGGGGGGAAATCAAGGAATCAATGTTACACGGAGGAAGGTTTTGCCGTTCCCCGGCACAGCCCCATCCTTCTCCTGCCTCGGCCCCACCCGTTCTCCCCAGGCAGACCTCATTTCTTTGCTAGGCACTGTGCCTTCACTTACCTTTGAACACTGTCTCTACTCCCTCCAGGCTAATTAATTCCTGATCATTTGCTGATGTTCATTATTCAGTGTGCGGTAGCCTTCATGAAGGCAGAGACCTAAGTGCTGAATAGAGCTGGCTGGCACTTAGGGAGGAGACTGTATTCAATCGATTATCATTACCCTGGACCCACTGGGCTGTGAGGCGGTAGGTTTCCATATGGCCTTTTCATACATCCTTCCTAACCTTCTCCGTAGCCCCTCCACGCCCCACTTCCCTTAACCTCCCAGTTACAGCCCAGCAATCCCAGTCAAGCCATGTAGGTCCTCTCACCTCTCCTTCTTCTCTGGCAATGGGACAATAGTACTACTTACTTGTTGGATGAGGATTACAAGAGCCATAGTGCTATGTTCACTGTCTGCATGTGCCAATGAAAATAGACGGCAAGTCAGTGACTTTTCTCATCACCGTGATCAAGTACCTGACAGGAGCAATGCAAGGGAATAAGAGTTTATTGTGGTGCATGAGTCAGGGAGCACAGGCTAGCAGTGGGGATGAGAGCACAGGCTATCAATGGGGACAGACAGAACAGGCTAGGAGTGGGCTTGCTGCATGTTCACAGCAGCAAGAGCTTACAGGGATATACTGCATCTTGGTAAATCAGGAAACAGAGAGGTCTGGCTAAAACCAGAAGCAGCTGTCACCTTCAAGGACTGATCCCCACTTTCTGTAGCTAGGCTCCACCTCCTAAAGGCTCCTGACAACCCTGAAGAGCACTACTATCTGGTGACCAAGCGCTCACACATCTCACCTTGAAACCAGGACACATGGCTTATGTTACCCAGTGGACTCGCACAACATTGTTTGAAAAGGTGGTGGAAAGCTGAGGCCAACAGCCACTGAGCGAGCTCGAATGTGGACCCTTTCTGGGTCAAACCTTCTGATAGGGACAAACCTTCTGTTGGCTCAGCAACTCCTGGACCAACCCACTGGGGATGGCTCAACAAGAGTACCATAAACACAGGGCATGGCTGAGCAGCACCTAGATTCCTGGACAAAGGGACTGTAAAGTCAAATGCCTGTGGGTTCAGATCATTTTGTTCCAGGTCATTGGTTATGCTGCAATGAATAACAACGGGCTATTTCTCTTTCGGTGATCACTGTGCCCTGTGATGATCATATGCGCTCATTGCTTGTTTATAGCCACCTTGACCATAACAATTGAACTCCACTAGATTAAAGGCCATGTCTCATTTGGAGCCTTCTGATGGGGACCATTGTAGTTACATCATAATTAGCCAATTACAGACATGCTCTTTAGAAGCTAATAGATGGCACAGAGTGGCGTATCTGTATAAGTCAAACCTCATCCCTATAGGCAGGGGATGTGGTTCAGTTTGTAGAGTACTTATGTAGCACGGAGGAAGCCATGGTGGCAGCAGCAGTGCATCTAAGCCCAGCATTTAGGAGGCAGAGTCAGGAGAAGCAGAAGTTCAAGGTCATCCTCCTTGGCTACACAGTGAATTTGAGGCCAGCTTAGGCTCCATGAGACATCATCTGAGCAAATGAAACAGTCTCTCGATTGGTAATGTCGGGAGTTGGTATGTTTAAATATTCTGACCTTAACTGATCAGGACCGCTCAGTGTGACACACAGGTGGAAAGAAGCATGCAGTTAACTAAGGCGAGCTGCTGGACTGTGCTCCAGAGTGAAGATGCTGCATAGAAAGTCAGGGAAAGGTGAGGCCAGAGCCCAGCGGCAGAGAGCCTAGGATTAGTGAAGACTTGGGTTGGGTCACCAGCAAAGTAAAACCAAAAGGTAAGTAAACAAATAGCTAAATATGTAAGTAAGTAAATAAATCCTAAGTAAATAAATAAATATGTGGGTAAACAGAGCCAAGGAAAGTTTGAAGGAAGAATGGTTGAATATTTAAAGATTTATTCATTGACATCATTTTTATGGGCATATGTATGAGCCTCTATGAGTTTATGTGCACCACATGAGAGTGGAGGAGCCCATGGAAGTAAGAAGAGGGCACTGGACCTCCTGGAGCTGGCACTAGAGGTAGTTGTGAGCCACCCACCATGGGTGCTGGGAACCAGACCCAGGTGCTCTGCAAGAGCAGCCAGTGCTCTTAACTGCTGAGCCACCACTCCAGCCACAACTGTCGTATATTTCAGATATCTCTAGTGATAGTCATGAACAGTTATAATACAATCCCTTTATCTATTTATGCTCCTGCTTTGGCTGGACAGGCAATGGCCAATCAGTGCAAAGCTTCTTGCATCAGGCATTGAAAATGGAAACCATAGTCTTTTTGGGCTAGCTGCTCCTAATGCCTGCTCTGTAAATATCACAATGGACTGGCAGAGGTATTATCTGTAGCAGAACAAGTTGCTCTCTGTCTGGGCTTTGATTCACCCACTTGGACCACATGAGGCCAGGATCAGGCTGTCTCTAAATCCAGGAGGTCTCAAGTGTGCTTCCTTATAAAATGTGACTTATTCCTACCGCAGCGGGTGAGTAAGGGCCTCCCTACCCCAGGCAGGAAAGTTTTGTGCTTGCCTTCTGTTTGTCCTTAGGCTTCCCGGTGCTAATATGCACATTTATATCTGGCTGTCACCTGCCGCTTCTTCATTCCCGGCTGGGGCCTTGTGGCTAAGCAGGCTGAGCTCATTTCCCCAGATTTAGTGGTTGCTGACAATGCCGGCAGGTTGGGGAAGCAGCAAGGGAAATAAACACAGCTCATAGACATACGGGGGTGGAATCACCGAAGTGATGGATTTAAGGCTGAGGGACACCAGAAGCAGATCAAACACTTCTGCACAAAGTGTGCTTCTGAGGTTAGCACCCGCCGATGGCATTCACAGTGTACCTAGGAAAATCGGCTCCTGAAGACCACGGGCGGACCCACATTTGACATTCAGTTTGGCTGCACAGAACCATTTACCCAGTGACTACTACATACGGGATGGGATGGAGTGTTTCAGACCTGCCTTTGGTGCATTCTCTATTCTAGAACAAGAAACAGAAAGACAATATGTGAAGACTGACAGATGGTACGAGAATGATGCTGGTAACAATCTGGGTCGAGGGGATGGAGGATGGGCTAAGAGCTACAGAGCCCATTTAGTTAAGCAACTGTTAACTGAGCCCATATTTTCTGCCAGGCTTCACACTAGACAGTAGAGATAGGTATCAGGAATCAGCTCNACGGAACCCAGACACGGTATGTCTCCGGAGAGCTGGGGCAATGAGCACAATGTGGAGGATAGTGTCTTCAGTTTGGGATCAGTGGGGAAACTATTAACCTCAGAGCTGCTTTAAGTGCAGCCAGTGCATAGGAGTCTGTTCTGGACACTGGGGACAGGAGGTGTGCGAAGCAAGCTCTCTTTCCCTTTAAGGAGCTGAGGTGTGGCTGGGGATACGGCAGGAGTAAGAATCCCACACCCTGAGGTTATGGACACCTGAGGGCCCTGCAGGAGGCAGGTGCACAAAGCTAATGTTAGGGTCTCCATGGCTGTGATAGATGGTCGGCTTAAAAAAAATCTAGAATCACCCAGGAGACAGACCTTGGGGCATACCCATGAGGGAGTTTCTGGACTGGGTCCGCTGAGATGGGAAGGCCCATTCTCACTGTGGTTGGCACCATTCATTGGGCTGGGGACCTGGATTGGACAGAAAAGGAGACAGTGAGCTGAGCACCAGCGTTCATCTCTCTGTTTCCTGAGTGCGAACAGGATGTGACCATTTGCCCCTGACTCTTGCTGCCATGGCTTCTCATTGTGACGGACTATAACTTGCACTGAGTCAGAAAAAGCCCTTTGGTCCACAGGTTGCCTTTGTCTGGTATGTTGTGACAGAATGGGCCTGGTGTGGGGCAAGCAGACACAGGCTTGGAGGTCCCTCAGAGACCATGTGGTGAGGCCTCACCTTCATAGGACTTACAGCAAGGGGGGACAGGGACATAGGAGGGGCTACAGAATTGTGGCTGGTGAGAACCAGAGCTGAGCACACTGCAGAATCTCTTGAGATTATCTGAGTGAGATGGGGGAACAAACTTGTCTCTACAGTTTGCTACCTGCTCTGTGCGTGAGTGACATCACTCTTTGCTTTCAAGCTGTTGCTCCTGACCTGTCACAGAGGCGGCCCCCACCAGCACTGCTGTGTGGAGTTGGGGTCCTGCATCCTAAGGAGACTCTTGGAGTTACAGTTGCTGAACTGGGGGACACACCTTGATGGGGTGTGGTGTTTAAATGTCATGTGACTTGTGCTCAATTGTCACATGACTATGTGAAGGGCAGTATTTTTTGCATACGTTAATTTAAGCACACCTATTTATTGACTGATTTATTTGTATGTGTGAGTGTATGCTGGTGTTCTTGGGATATGTGTGTGCATGCGTGTGGAGACCAGAGTGCCTCAGGTGCCGGTCATATTCTTTGAGACACTCTTTAATTGGTACCTAGGGCATGCTGATTGGGCTATGGTGGCTGGCCAGGGAACCTCCAGTCTGCCTCTCCAGCTTTTAAAGGGGGTGTTGGGATCCAGTTCAGGTCCTACAACAAGCTCTGTATGGGCTGAGCCATCTTCCCAGCCCACACCTCTTTATGATGTGAATCAAATAGGAAACCGTGGTTTCCAAGAGTTATCTGCCCGCGACTCTTCTCTTTTCTAGAAAAAACAAAAGTCCATTCCCTCTAAGACACTGAGTTGCACTGCCACAGCCTCCCTAGTTGGCTCACAATTTCTTCTAGATGTCTCGGCTTGGTTCCCTTCAGCCCTCATGGGCAGCATGAAGGCCAATGATGGCTCTTCATCATGAGGCCATTAGCTCCAGACGGTATCATAGACCAGCCTGAGAAACTTCCATCCTGTCTTATCACACAACTGGTCCAAGGGCTATGGATTTTCCTCCTGAGCTCCTTGTCCTGCCTTCATTAACTCCTCCAGCTGTCAAGGATGCTAGCCCTCACCTTCCATTACTCAAGTAACTATGTAGCTTCCTTCTAAATCACATGTCATACTAAGCCAGCCCAAGTGAGTAATCCAAGGCCCCACCTGCCCAGGGGACCCTTTTGGCTCTACAGAGTTCCGGGACAAGACCCAAAGGCCATGCACCAAACACATGCTCTCCAGGCCTTGCCCCCCAGTTCTCCTCAACCAGCGTTACCCTCTAGCACTCTGGGGCCACTTGCCCTTCTCCCAGCCTTAGAGTTCCTCGTTCCTCAGCACCTCTGCTCAGACGTGCCCTCTGACCTCCCTGTGCAGCCTCCCCTCTCCTTGAGGAAACTGCTACATGTCCTCATATGTGTGACTTCAATGTCGACTCCATCAGCAAGCTCCCCTTTCCTTCCCAGAGTCACTCTCGATGGCCACCATGTGGTGGAGGATAGCTCCTCTTGTTTGACGTCATGACACACCCTGGAAAATGCCCTGGGCAGCCCTGTCCCACACTGTGTGGGTCAGAGTTCAAGCACAGTGGGGTGGGTTTTACCAGCTGCTGGGCTTCCAGCTAGGAAACCTCCTGTGTCTCTTTTTATCTAAAATAAAAAAATTCAGATTTTAAATTAGTCCATCACAGTTGTGCATGGTTTGGGCAAGGTATAATGTGATAATTTGAGTCATATAAAATCCATGTAATGGTCAAATCAAAGTAATTAGCTTTCCATCTATCAGACATTTGTTATTTTTTTAATTGTGAGCTACTAACTCACAGTTTTGAGTTATTTTGAAATATGTAATAAATTTCTGTAAACGAAAGCAACTCTGTGTTGCAGGGGGATACCAGAATTTCTTCTGCCTGGTTGGATTTTGGCTCCTGTTATCCGGCCTTTCTCTAACCCTCTCCTCTTGAAGCTGTGCCCACCCCATTCCTGGGGATAATGACTGGCTTTCTCATGTGGAGAAGTGGCTATAATCAGGATTAGGAGGTGGGAAATGCTGTTTGAAGTTGACCTGTTTCCCACGGGCTCACTAGTTTGAGCACTTGGTCTCCAGCTGGTAGCGCTGTTTGGGAAATCTGTAAAACCTTGAGGGTAGGACTTAGCTGGGGGAGGTGGGTCACTTGGGGTGGACCTTGGGGTTTTATTTGGGTCTGGCGTGACTTCCTGTCTGCTTTCTGAGGACGCGGAGTGCCTGGCTGCCTCACATCCTGCCTGTCACACCTTCCTCACCATGATGGGCTGTGAGCGGAAGAAACACTTTCTCTTTCAGCTGCTGTTGCCAGGTATTTGGTCACAGTAACGAGAAAGAATCAATACAGAGAGAAAGCCCACATTTGCCTGCATGGCGAGAGTCCTCTGAGAGGAAGGAAGAAATGGAGGGAAGTGGACAGTAGATCTGAGGACAGTACCCTGCTGGCCTCAGGTAAGGAAGGGGGTTATGTGGCATGGGATATAGGAGGCCTCTAGAACAATCAAAGCCATAAAATTTCGCCTGGAGTTTTCACCAGAACACATTCTGTGACCCCTTATGTTAAGCTCAGCGAGACTCATCTTGGACTTTTGAGTTCTGGACTGTATTTTAAATCACAGCCTCTGAGGTGAGCAAACTTTGGGCAAACAATGGAAACGGCCCTCCCTGGAGTGAGGTGAAGTCACAGGGATCCCTGAAGAGCTGTGGTGCCCACCAGCGTCTAGCTCTGTATGGGGGCCAGCCTTGCTAGCTGCCTCCTTCTCAGTTCCACCTCCGCCCTGTCTCCAATCTGTGGAAAATATTTTCTTTTCATTCTTTCGAAGTGTAATGTCAGCCAGACCTTTCCCGAAGAATCTGTAGGAGATAGCTATTCCCCTCCCTATACACAGTGTGGTAAATAGCGAGCCCACTCCCTGCAGCATCTTCTCTGAGTGTGCCAGGCTCTCTCCACACATCTGTTCTAGTCCCTGGAGAAGTCAAGGACCTGCTTCAACTCCCCTCTCCCACCAGATTCCCTGCGCCTGGCTCCTGAATTCTGAGGGCTCAGGATGCTGCCTTGACATAGGTATTGGGTCATAGCCCTTGGAAACAAGTTGACCCAGTGTTTGTCACACTCCTCTTTAGGGAATGGCCAACATGGCAAAGCTGGCCTCAGGATCACTGTTTCAGGTTGCGGAGGTCACTGGTTCACAGGTGTCATCTGGACAATGTCATGGACAAGGGACTGAGCAGAGATGGCTCAGCGACTAAGAACACATACTGTTCGTTAGAGGACAGGTTCCAGCACCCAAGTTAGGAGGCTCACAGTTGCCTGCAACTCTGGCCCCAGGTCTCTCTTGGCTTCTAAAGGTGCCTGCACTCGTGTGCGCACACGTGTACATGCATGTACGTATACACACAGAGAAGCTGATTTTGATGAAAAGCATGGTCTTCACTTGGGTTTAGCAAGAAGCAAAAGCTCTACCTGGTAGCTCAGCAGCCTGGCCTTCTGTCTGTCTGTCTGTCTCCTTTCCCCAAAGGCACAGAGATAAATCACTGTCTCCAGCACTTTTTCTTGAGTCGCCCCAGTTCCCCCAAAGAACAAAAGCCTTGTATGTCAGGCCACACACATCCTAGAGCAGAAGCCATTGTCCAGTAGAAACAAGACTGTTCTGTCATGCAGTGACAATGACAAGGATGTCTTTGAATCACCTTACAGACCCAGAACTGGGGCCACGAGCAACCAGACCACTCCCTGACAGGAAGGGTTATGTGATCTGAAGGTTGTGTGACCCCCTTGCCTTGCTTCCCCAATCACTCTTTCACTTGAGCCTAAGGCATGCTCAGTACCCCAAAGTCAGACTGGGGGTTAGCTCCCCTTTATTCCAGTGCGAATCAAACCTCCTCTCTCTTCTCACTGCCATTTGCCCTTTTCGATGCTGTACTGAGATGAGAGGCCGAGCTTAGCTTGTCTGGGCTGCTGGAGCCCCAGCTTTTGTCCTAAAGTCTCTGGAGTCAGAGAGGAAGCCTCTAAACTCTGATGTGGCATAGAGTGCGTGAGGGGACTTAGGTCTCCTAGGATGGAGCAGGCTGATCCTTCCCAGCAGAGAAGTGTCCACACAAACAGAGCCTTTGTGTGGCTCAGAACAGGTGGGCTGGCTGTTACTTCCCTCCTCCCAGATGCCTCCTTGCTGGTCCTGACCCAGAGCTCAGACTTAGGTCATTCATATACAGCCCGAGATACGTCAGATGGAAGGACAGACAATAAAGCACAGGAGGACTCTCTCCCAAGTGTCTAGGTTTGGATGGAAGTGAGCTTTTAACAAACCAAACCAACAAGACAAAGCAAAATGAACAGAGCAGGGTGACAAGAGACCCTGCTAAGAGGAGCCTCAGGGAAGCCAGCTTGAAGACAGGTCTCAGAGGACCCTGGTCAGGAAAAACACCTTTGCCACCAAGCAAAATCAGGACACTCGCGTTCCTGTCATTTCCCAGGCGCAGTGTGAGAGTTGATAGCTTTCCTTGGGTTTCAATTTATTACCATCTGAAATGCCATTCTCTGTATGGGTAATAAAAGATAATACATTTTATAGGGGGCTCCTTATGTTAAGGTTTTACAAAATCTGTTATCAAGTCATCTGCTGAGACTCTACATGAAGTGTTCTAGGTCATACCTAATCACAAGGCGGGCATTTTTTTTCTTTGCTCTCCCCCAGACTGAGTGTGAGCAGTGGGGAGGCGCGCTGTGTTTGCTCATCACAAAGCGGGAGACAGAGCTTTTAGATTCACATTCAAAATTGCTTTCTGCTGCATCATCGGCTTCACAAAGTTACACTCTGGTCAAAATGTCCAGAAAATTCAATTATAGGCTCTCAATGACAAAAAGCACAGGGGCCCACAGAGAGTTGGCAGAGGTTTCTAAAATTAGGTTCTAAATGTCTGCAACTTGAAGCAATTTCTGTTTTACGACCTTGGCCGAACATCAGGGCTCTGTCTGTTAATGGCCTCTGCCCATTAATTTCAGGTGCTTAATCAGTATGGTATTCGAACACGCAAAGCCCAACCGACTCTGCTTCCTGCCACCTGCCTTGGCTGCTGCATTTAAAAACCCTGTTCCCAGCTAGATGTGATCTTCTGATGGCAACTAGCACCCAGGTTCCTCTTTTTCTTCTCTCTCTTCTGTCTCCCCTCTCTCTCCCTTTCTCTTTATCTGTGTTTATGTGCACATGTAAGCTGTGGGGGTCAGAGACTGATAGCAGGTGTCTTCCTCAGATGCTCTCCACCTTATCTATGTCTGTCTGTCTGTATCTATCTATCTAATCTATCCATCCATCTACCCACCAATCTCTCTCTCTACCTATCCATCTATCTACCCGCCTGTCTGTCTATCTATCTTTATGCATGTCTGTGTTTGAGACAGGGTCTTTCACTGAACAAGAAATTTACCAACTCACCTAGACCAGCTAGTCAGCAAGCAAGCCACAGGGACACCCTCCTGTTTCTGTCTCCCCAGGGTTGAGATTACAAGCATGCCCGCCCCCCATGTGTTTTTAGGGGGGATTTCTGAGAATAAATTTCAGATCCTCATTCATGTAAGGCAAGCAATTTACTGCCTTAGTCAAATGTATTTTCATTCACAGCTTTCTTTGGTTCAGAGTTCTGCTGCCGCCAGTCATTCCAGGTGGCTTCAAAATAATGGCGCCCCTTAGGAGAGCAATGACGCAGGCACCCCAGCCATGAGTAGGGAAACAATTCTGCACACTCCCTTTACGCTGCTCTTGGGTTGCTTATATTGAAAATAAATCAAACTAATTCTAAATCTTCTGAGAGGGGAAATCATGCAAAATGGATTCCAGTCACACTTATGCTGCTGGCTTTTTTTTTTTGAAAGCTAATTTGTGTACTGAGGAGAAAAAGCAAATAGGATAACCCCAGTCATGGATTATTCTGGAAGGTTCTCCTGTTGACTTCTTGCCTGGCATATCAGCCACTTTGATCACCTTCTTTCAGTAATATTTGTCCAAGGCCTTTCCAACTGCCAGCCCCTGTACTGTTGGCTTGGGGCTCCCCGTGTAATCTTGGCGCCAGCCCATTCCTTCTGCTATTGAAATTGTCCTGGCTGTGTTGACAAGCTCTAAGCCTATTAACGCCTTGGAATGGTAGCTGAGCAGAGAACTAGAAGTCAAAAGTTCCGACATAACACAAGGTCTTGCTCTTCCTGGCTCAGCCTCGCCGATGGACAGAATGTTGATGAAGATGAGTGTTTTTCCTCACAAACAATAAAACTCGCCAACATGCCCTTGGAGAGCCCCTTTTTATTTTCGTTTAAAAAGATAACAATAAAGACAGTGTCTGTCTTCCCTCTGGCCCCTCTCCAGAGCCCTTTTCAAAATGGAGGGTAATTGAAGTCTATTGTCTGTGCCTTTGTGGGGAGCTTAGCTCTGTGTCCTGAGGGGGAGCAGACTCCAGACTCAGGGTCAAACACACCTGTGTAGCTCCTTCTGGCTCTCCCAAAGATACTGTCTTCCTCAATCGGGCCACACATACCTGTTTGTCCAGCTAGACTCTGCTCAGAGTCTGTCTTTATAAAAATCACAGCTACGTCTGCTGAGCAGTTGCTGTATGCCCCAAACAGTACTCACCCTTCTGCGAATCACTTCAGAGGGTGGTACTCCTGCAAGGCTGGGGCAGTCACTGCTCCTACTGTGTAGGTGAAGATTCTGTTGTTCCAGCATCCACAACCCTTATCAGGGATACTGACACCATCGGCCCTCTTGGCCTGCTTCCTGCATTCTCAACCGCTCTGCTGTGGAGGCAGACGCAGTGACCTCTACCTGCCCAGTGGCTCGAAGCCCATATTCCACACAGGCTCCCATTGCTCACCTGTCCCTATCAGCCTGGGTTGGGTTGGGTTTGAGACGATGAGGGCTTCTTTTGGGATAGGCTGTCATTTTTAGGTGGCTCTCTGAGAAATCCTCAAATGTCAAGCTTCTTGGAGACCCTGGCTGTTCATTTCCACATTTCAATTCTACCATCCTCCACTCCATAGTTCTTCCCCAAATCCTGCCAACTCACATTCTATTAGGAAGGTAGCAAAGCGTGGTGGGTCAGTGACCCAGATGAGGTGAGGACAGTGGGGGAGAATAAGGACAGAACCACACAGGAATTTTCAGAGAATCAACAACTCAGGAGTGTGCCAGGCACAAGAAGCATGCCAGGTAAGAAGGTGGATTTGATCCATGAATTTGGGTCCAGGAAGATCAAGGCAGCGCACCACATGGATTTCCTTTCCTGTGTTCTGTTAAAGGTGACACATGATGGAGGTACTGGAAGCAGAGAATTTAAAACCTGCTCCAAGTTGCATTGTTTACTGAATAGCAGCCATTCTTAGCATCTGTCTTAGGTGCCCAAGTTCTGCCTGTGGGAGTTAATCTGTGTATAGAAAGGAAAGGGGCATCCACCACAGGGTTATCTGTTTATCCCGGATGTTCTGTGTCGGTAAAATCCCAGCCTTTGGTTTTGCAAATACACTGAAATTTGGGCAGACTGTTCTTCGGCTGGAATGGAAGGAAATGAGGGTTTTAGATCATTTGAAACAAGGACTATGTCTTTCTCTCTCACAAAGCTATGGCCAGTCTTTTTCACTGATCTAAGAGGTGGATATTAGTATGAAGAAGGCAACTAAGACCCTGCCCTCCTAGGGCTTATGGCTGAGCCACTCACCCATGGCTGCAAACACAACATTCCACCTTATCATACATGGCCATGAAGATGTGTTCTTCACTGCTTTGGACATCAATAGAGTAGAATAACAAGAGAACTCTGACTTGGGGGAGGGGAAGGGGGCTTGTGTACAAGCGTGAGGACCTGAGTTCAGGTGTTCAGCATCCACATAAAAGCCAGTATGACTGACTGTGCCTGTGACCCCAGCAGAGTGCCTTGAAGACATGGCGATCCCTGGAGCTCACTGGTCAGTCAGTCCAGCCAAAACAGTTACAAAACAGTTAGCTTCATGTTCAGTGAGAGACCCTGTCTAGAGGGGAGAAGGGGAAGAAGGAAGACACCCATGGCCTCTGTATGCACTCACACACATATACTAGGCACACAACCCATGAGAAACAAAACTAAGTAAAAGTTACCTTCAACTCTGCCTTTTCCTTCCCATTCTCACCTCTTCTTTAATAGGGCCACAAATCACTGCCCCACCTATCTCCAGGGGCCTTCTTTCTCCACTTGAAGAGCAAAATCATTGCAATCACCTTCCCTTTACTCTGATCCCACTTCTCATAGCTCCAGACCTTTCCATGGCTCCCTATTGCTCGAGGACGCAGACTGTACCTTCATCCACTGTCTATAAAGGGCCATAATTAATCACTGGCTCTGGTTTTGCTCAATATGTCAGCTTCTCTCTACTACTGTTGCTTGGGAATGTCTCCACCTACGTGCCCTCCAGGCGAGGTCTAACTCCTTAGGTCTCAACTTAAACGTCTCACCCCTCTGGCGCCTGCCTCACCCCCTCTGGAGTCTACCTCACCCCCCCTGGAGCCTGCCATGGTCTGGCTGGGTCCGATTGGCTGCCCAGTGTTCTTTGCTTTCTGGGGCTTACATCTGCCCACAG
>LOJH01033681.1:0-16221 GCA_001685095.1 Ellobius talpinus | reverse complement strand
GTTGGAAGAATTTTTGCATTGGTGCCTGCCCATCTCTTCCTACAAATGCTCTCCCTCTCCGATGGATCTTCTGGTACAGGATCAGGGCCCCTTGTTGGCCAGGGTCCTTGCAGACAAAAGGCCTACCTTGCTGCTGGCAGGCTATAGAAACAAAGGAACTCCTGCCTGGTTGCACTCACCACCTTGTCCCAGCGCCCAAACAGGCTGAGTTGGGGGATCTGTGGCCCCCGAAGAAGGGAAGGGAGGGGGTGCCTGAATGCAAGCTGGGATGGGGTAGGAAGAGAGGAGAAGTAGCTGATATTAGAAGCCCCTGCAAAATGAGCAGGAAGTTTAGGGGTTTGAGGAATGTCTGTCCTCCGTTTCCGCCGGTCAGGAACGCACTTACCCCTCCATTGGATCTTCTGGTACAGGATCAGAGCCCCTTGCTGGCCCGGGACCTTGCAGACCATATCGAATACTTTTGACAGTGTGTGAACTATCTATCTTTCTTTAATACAATGCTACCCATTTTTAATAAGGCACTCCCCACTTATCTGAAAAGCAAAGGCAGTCAAACTCAAAACAAATAACACTATGGTGCTTGTTGTCTGTATATATTTTGTAAGCTTTAGGAATATTGATTCTCTTTTCTATACCTAGACATTACCACTAGCGTTAAAGAGAAATTAGGGCTTTAACCTTTACTAATTCAACAATATTTTACTGTTCATTCGTGAGTCACTTCTTTAAGAAGCCTATAGGCAAAGTGAGTTGACTTGATGCTCCCATGAGAAAAGGCAAAACAGTGTTATCTGGGCATAGTAGGATGTACGTATCAGTAATGAATCAGCGAGACTCATTACCTGGAATGTCAGCGTATAGCCCTTTGTTCCAAGGCTGTTTATTTGTTAATGTTGTTCTCCCAAATATGCTCTAAAATATTCATGATGGTAACATTATTTCATTTCTATTTATTTTAGGATGATAGAGCAACTGCTTTTTTGTTTTTTATTTTTATTTTATTTTTTGTTTTCCTGCAATGTTTAATGGCTCTTTAACAGTTGACAGATTTTACTGTCATTTATCACCTCATTTTTCTCTATGTGTATGTTGCTAGGGATTGAACCCAGGACCTCATGAATGTTAGGTAAACATTCCATCACTAAGCTGTATAGCTATCTCTAACTTTTTATTTGAGACAGAGTCTTACTAAGTTGCCCAGTCTGGCCTATGATTCACTCTGTAATCTAGACATTCTTTGAATTTGTGATCCTTCTCCCTCAGTCACCGGGTAGCTGCGTCACTATGCCTGGCTTACATCTTCATGACTTCTTAAAATAGAGCGCACATCTCAGGCATTCACATGGAAAACCTGTGTTCTGTCACTGAAAGCTCTAAGAAATCCCAACAGGAAGGGACTTATTTGTGTGTCTTGCACCAGATTATCAAAAAGAAAACAATCCCAGAGATTCAATTAGCTCTACTTCTGGTTGTCCATACTGTGGCGTATGCTTCGATTTTGCTGTTCCCATTGTAGTTTATAAACTTACAATGAGAGGATGTATTTTTAAAATGCAATAGAAGCAGGGAGAACGGCTCAGTCTGCAAAGTGCTCATCTTGCAAGCATGAGAACCTGAGAATGGTCACCAGAACTGGCATGAGGATACTGGGCATAATGGCATCCTGGGGTGGCAGAGACCAGAGACCAGGGAATTCCTGGGAATAGGTCAGCTAAACTGGTGAGCACTGAGTTAATAATAGATCCTGTCTCAAAGGAAGTGAATGACATTCCTAAGGGAGATAGTTAAGTTTGTCCTCTGGACTCCATGTACACATGCACCTGCATACGTACAATGTGCACATACACACACATAAACGGGCAAAAGTAATGGTGAATAAAATATAAATCTACACATGCAATTTTTAAGTACCAGATATGATAAATAGGTCAAAATACAGTAAATCTTAAAAATGCACACTTTAAAAAAATTATGTCCATGTAACTCTAGCTAATCAGAAACAGACATCTGCATGAAGGTGGAAGGTGGAGTCAGAAAAGAAAGCAGCTGATGACTCAACAATTAACTAAACATGGGATGGACTTTTAATCATTTTTATGATAAGGTTCTTAGAAGGCAAGCATTGGGAAAGACAAAACACATTTCTAATTTTTAAACTCCTGTAAATCATTAAGAATTTGGACATACTACTTCAGTATCGGATTTCCAATGGTAGAGAAACTTCATAAGACGTAAGTCATGTCTGTATAGACAAGGGTGAGACTATCCTGTCAGCCAACTGGATTGAAGAAAAGGAGAGAGAATGAGTGAATGGTTAGTCTCAGCGCCTCAGACTTTCTCTTTACAGGGTGTCCTGCCAATTCCAAGGTCTTTTCAAAAACTTACTTTCCATTCAGATCTTTGGAAAGCGGTGGGTTCATGGAATTCTATCCTGAATCAAAAATAAAGTGGTGGAAAGAGATGGCTTGTTTGTGAGTCCTGGGTTACCCCTTGAATGGCTTCCTCATCTCCTCTGGAGTACGAGAAACATCCAGACAAGTTTGCAACCTCTGTGTTTCAGAATGAGGTTAGGGATATGGAAGACAACTGGGCTGAGCTGTTAGACCTACATAGCGTGTTTGTGGGAAGAGTTAGGAGACCTGCAAAGGTCTGGGTGTGGGGAAGCAGAACCCAGCTGCCTGAGATTGAGCATTGCTGGATAAGCTTCACCAACAAGCCTGAACCTTAAGTGAGCAATAACATTGTCAGAGAGCAGTTAGGAATTGAGCCCCCCAAAAGTATCTTGTCACAGAGGATCCAAAAGTCAATGTAGAACTTTCATATATGAATCTTAGATTTATTCTCTCAGTCCCTGTGATACTTGAGACACCCTCCACGATATTCTAAAATGCCATCCTAGAGGAAGACAGAAGGAAGTAAGCAAGGAAGAAACTGCCAGGAGACAACAGACATGACATCAAGTTACCTTCAAAAGACTTCAATGTCTAGGCGTTTGAGGTACCATGAAATATTAACTTAAACTTTCTTTTGGTCCTGTACACAGAAAAGCTAGGAGAAATAAGTCAATTACAGAAATTGCTTCTCTTTTTTTTAAGACTTGAGAAGTAGAATATTCAGTTATCAACCCAGCAACACAAATCATTTTACAGATACAAGTTTGTTTTTCTTTCTTAGCAGTGAGTACACAGAGGGCAAATCAGATTTCCTGGATTCCTAGGGAACTATACTGCATGTCAAAAGGTCCGAGGAGTTGTTTTCAAAGCACACCTTTTGATGGTTATAGAAAGACAGACATGAGAAGTGCACTGAGGAGAGGGCAGGTATCTTGTTCAGACTGAAGCTGTGGCTACCCAGACTCAGCAAACACAGAGAAATCAAGCCTGTCATTTCTGTGCAAGCCGGTTCTTTCTGAGCTTTAATCTCAAATATCACTAAAAGCAATATGGGCAATAAAGGATTCTGGATTCCTCACTTCAAGTTCTGCCTGACTCGGTCGTTATACTTTCTATTTGATCTTCAGTAGAGCCCTCTTTGTTCTGGGGCATGAATAATGGGTTCAAGGTTTTTATTAGCTCCCGTGCTGCAAACAGGGAACAGTAGCTCAAATTCTTCTTCAACTTGTGGAAGTACAGGTTTATTTCTCAACTGTAACTATTGTCTCCAAAAGAACACATTTCACCAGGCCAGAGCAGAGGCAGTCGTAATAACAGGTCTCCCATGTGAGCAAGAAGAGGCAGCTGCCTCCTGGATGCTGAGGCTCCTGCCTGAGATGTGCACCCCTGTGTAACAACCTCAGGACCAATGGCCTTCAAACAGAAAATAAGGAAAAGGTGAGGGGGGAGCATGGTCAAGCGACTTCTGACTTATAGCTCAGTGTACATTTTGCAATCCTTTAAACCTATGTTGTACTCAAAACTTCCCAACAAATCTGAATGCTGGCCTCTCCTCCTTTACTCTGACTGCAAGAGAAGGAACCAGACTAGACCAGTTCTCAAGTTATCCTGAGACCTGGATCCTTTGGCGAAATAAATGCAGGTATCAGTGTTTTTTGGCTCCATATTTCTGGTTTGTGTGTGTGTGTGTGTGTGTGTGTGTGTGTGTGTGTGTTTCCTAGAGCAGTGGGACTCAATAGGCATGGGCTAAGGAAGGAAAACAATATCTTTCAAGGATGAATGTATTCAGATCTTACACTAACAGTTGCATGTCCCTGGATTAGTACTTTTTTACATTGTAAATGCATTCATTCTGACTAACCCTTCAACTGGTGTTCCAGACCTTGGGATTTACCATCAGTGAGGAACAGATTCAGATTTTAATCATGTCTTGATGACTCCCCTGGGGAATCTGCTTGATTTTTTTTTTGAAAATCTGTAGAAGGGGATACAACTTCCATTATGTGGCTGCTGTGAACAGCATGTAAAAGAGTGGATAAAAGGCACCTACTGTGGTGTTTGACACACTGTTCACACTCATCTAAAGATGACAAAGTGCAGTTATTTGGTTATGAAATTGAGAGCAGTGTGCATGACTGCACAGCTGGTAGAAAATTATTCTGAGCACATGTATTTTAGACAACTATGCTATCTGCGGGGGGGAACTCCTTTAGCCAATAGCCTTTGAGATACTGGCTCACTCGGGCATGGCCACATGTACTATATAAACAGATGTAGAAACCTGCATAGCCCCTCTTCGCTGCTGGATTTGGTTCCTGTTCCCTGCTTGTGCAGAGGACTGAGGATCTGTGCGTCTATCTCTAAATAAAGAGACCTTTAATATACTCCATTCTGAGCTAGTGTGGGACTACTTTATTGTAATCATCTGCAGCTATCTTCTTGACATGTGTCCTAGTTAAGGTCTCTATTGCTATGATAAAACTACATGACCAAAAGCAACTCGGGGAGGAAAGGAAACGAAAAATTTCAGGGCCTAGCTCATCCCTGAGAGAAGTCAGTACAGAAATTCAAAGCTGGAACCTGAAGATAGGAACTAAAGCAAAAGCTGTGGAGGAATGCTGCTTGCTGGCTTGCTCGCTGTAGCTTACTCAGCCTGATTTCATATACCACAGGAAAACACGCTAGGGGTGGCATTGCTGCTCACAATGAGTTGTGCCCTTCCGTATCAACCATTAATTAAAACAGTAGCCCCACAGACTGTCCTACAAGCTGGTCTTACGGAGGCATTTTCTCAGGTGGTATTCTCTCTTCCCAGGTATGTCTAGGTTTGTGTCAAGTTGACAAGGGTCAACCAGCACAAGGTATCATTTCACCAGACACAGAGAAGCATGGCTAAAATCCTATTCAGTATTGGACTGCAACTTAAAAAAAATTGCTATTCATCAGACCAGTAGGCATTATGGTATAAACATTTTGTTAATCCTCCAACTAACTCACATGGAAATCGTCTATGGTAGATAAATGATACCTTTATAGCAAAACTGGGCCTTTGATTTCCTGTTTTAATTACCATTTCTGAGATGTGACATGAGATCTTTTCAGTTTTGGAAAAATAATGTGCAAAAACAGCTTTTTCATTCTAAATAAAATGATACATAAACTCTATGCTGTTTGTGTCTGATGTTTTTCAAATATTATCTTTGAGAAAATTATCCATATTATTGCTGGTATTAAATTTAATTAGCATACAAACCTTTTATCTTTAATACTAATTTGGGGCATTTAGGGATTTGGGGTATTTGTTTGTTTGTTTTGTTTTGTTTTAAGATAGGTTCTTATTCTGTAGCCGAGGCTAGCTGCTCATCATCCTCCTGTCTTGGTCTTCCTACTGCTTAGATTACAGGCATATACTGTTGTTTTTAAGTCCACACATTTCTGTTGTATGGGTGCTGGGATCCGAACTTAGGTCCTCATGCTGTATAGTAAGTACTTGACCCACTGACCAACTCCAAGAATTTTAAAAATTATAATTAAATTTAACCACAAATATAAAAAGAATTGAATTATACTTAGTGAATTTTATCAAATGCTTTTTCTTCATCAGGTGATAAACATGTTTCTCTTTCATTAAATTAAACTCATATTGATTCATTTTGTACTATTAAACCAACCTTGCATTCCTGCAATAAACTCAACTTGATTGTGAAGTGTTTGAATTTTTGTATCTCACTCATTGCTTGACTTTTCTAAAATTTTGTCTACTTATGAAGATGCACCTGTAATTTTTCCTATTTGTGATTATTTTTCTTCTCCTATTTGGTGATGTTGATAGGATGACACTGTTCTCATATAATGTTAAGAGGTTTCTCCTCTTTATTCTTCACTTAGTTTTATGATGTTCTGTTGTTTGTTTTACACATTGTTGGAAGACTTCACTTTTAATGACAGCTGAGCCTGAAGATCTCTTTGTGGAGAGAATTCCACACTCATTTTCTTTAAAAGGTACAAAGTTATTCATACTTTCTAATTATGTTTATGTCAATTTTGGTAAAGTATGTTTTTTATGGGATTTTATGTCCTCTGAGTTTTCAATTTCATCATATTAAAACTCTTGTAATGTTCCATTCAGACAGCAGAGATTCAGTTCAATGGTGCAATGCTTGCCTGTCATATATGAGCCAAGGATGTGACTTTCATCATCACTGCATTCTTTAAATGTTTACAATAAGGATTCATAACACCATTCCCAGCATCAGCAATTTCTCCTTCTTTGCCATTCTTTCTTGGCCTTGCTATGAGTGCATGGCTTTTTCTTAGCCTATTTAGAGTTTTATCTTTGTGGATTTTTTGGAGACACACTCTCTCTAAAAAGCGCTGATTGTCCTGAAATTCAATATGTAGGCGAGGCAGGCCCCAAGCTCACGAAGATCTACCTGCCACTGCCTTCAGAGTACTGGAATTATAAGAGTGTTCTCTCACTCCCAAACTTACTTTATTAAAATTCCAACTTTTACCTCTATTGTTTTGTCCATCAGCTGTGGTGATATTTTGTTTGTGTTGTAAAAAATAAAGCTTGCCTGAGGATCAGAGTGTGGAGTGAGCCACTAGTTAGCCAGAGAGGCCAGACAGTGGTGGCACACACCTTTAATCCCAGCACTTGAGAGGCAGAGGCAGAGGCAGATGGATCTCTGTGAGTTCAAGGCCACCCTGGGTTACACTAGCTTGATGGAGTCTCAAAGAGAAACAGAGTCAGGTGGTTATGGCACACACCTTTAATTCCAGTGAAGCACAATTAATAAAATCTCAGAGAGAGAAACCCGAGTTCAGCTTGAAGGTCTGAAAAACAAAGTAGCTTTTACCTCGACCTCAGTCTGAAATGGCGATCCTGCCTCCAAGAATTTCAGAATGAGTCTGTGTCTGAGAGCTGTCTCCTCCCGTTTTATAATCCTGTCTAGGTCTAGGTGCGCAATTGGGATTAAAGGCATGCATCACGCAGTTTCTCTGGCAACTAGTGTGGCTACTGGGATTAGAGGTGTGTGTTACCACTGCCTGGTCTGTAAGGCTGACCAGTGGGGCTGCTGTACTCTCTGATCTTCAGGCAAACTTTATTTTTTAAAATACAAATAAATGAAATGCCACTACATCCCAGTACTTCTGCCTTTAATTCCAGCACTAGGGAGGTGGAGACAGGAAGGGATATGGCTGAATGAAGAGAGGAATATAAAGTGGGAGGGGACAGGATCTCGTGCATTCAGTCTGAGGACTTGGAGAGACAGGCTATCCCTTTCCATCTGAGCATTCAGAGAGGTAAGAACTAGTGGCTGGCTGCTCTGCTTCTCTGATCTTTCAGCTTTCACCCCTAATATCTGACTTGGGTTTTTATTATTAAGACCAATTAGAAATCATGCTACAGTTAGTCATTAAACTGAAAACAAATGTCTTCTCTGATAAAGTTATGTGACTCATAGATTTTAGTTCCTTTTTTAAAAAATACCACATATATATACATATATATGTATACACATATATGTATATATATGTGATGTATGATCCAAATTATTTGTAATTTGCATTTTAATTTTTTCCTTGATGAACAGTCTGTGGAATTGAACAGCTTAATTTCTAAGCATTCAGAGATCTTCTTGTTATCTTTTTTTTGATGAATAGGTTAATCTCATTTGAACTCTTTCTAGCTGGAAGATTTAGTTGGCTTGTTTCAATGTTTTCAATAATTTTTGGACTTGATTAAAAGCTCAGCTTTCTAGAAATCTTGACATATACTAGAGTATGTTTTGTGAATTTTCTTCCTAAGCAAATCGTAAACATCGATGATCTTTCTGGATCTATCAAGCTGTCAAAAATCTCTGCTCTAATTATTATCTACTTAATAATCTGCTCCTCTTACCTGTGTTTCGATATTGGGAAATACCTGTAGGGGAAACTGGTGGGAGATTTATTCTCCTTTCAAAGAGAAGGAAGGGAATTTAATTAACCTCAGAGTATCTTTTTCTGGAATACTGTTGCTCAAGTCTTGGCTTCCTCTTGATATTTGAGGAGATGACAAGGACACAAATATTTCGGGCATTCTGTTTGCTCTTGGAGAGAGCATTGCTGGTCTGGTCCAAACAACTACATCATAGCCAAATGTAGAGTCTGAACTAATCTTTCTTGAATATTTATCCATTTTCCAGGCACCGTTTTAGATGTTCCACCTGTTACTTTACGATTTCTATAGTAGCTTGAATGCTGAAGCTCAGAATTGGAGGTTGAAAGGGACTAACTTACTTAAGTTGCTTTAAGAAGACAGAACCAAAGGTATCTAAAGCTATTTTCTCTCCTCGAACCTGGACTCTACATGACCAGAGCAAGATGTCTAATAGTGATTATAAAAATGAATGGTTAGCTTGCACTTTATATCATTTGGTATAAAACAGATAAAAAATTAACATCTAAAGCCTTAGACAATAATTTGATAGAGAATGAGACAACCAAATAATAACGAATATTAAAGACATCACTAAATCTCACCTTCAAAATTTATGTTTAGCATTTTTCTTTTGTTTTGTTTTGGTTTTTGTTTTTGTTACTTAAGACAAAAATATCTCTGTATAGCAAAAGCCGGCTGGAAATTCAGGACATGCTGGCCTGCTTTGGTTGAGTTTTTAGGTGGCAGGCATCCACCATCATACCTGGTATCACAGTTAAGATCTGGAATGTCACCAAACATTCTTATGATGAAAGCTTGACCCTCAGTGTGTGGCCATGGGACTTTGGAAAAGCAATGGTTTTTCCGGGAGCTCTAAGTATTAAGATAGCACATTATTTGGATTTTTAAAAGTCAGATTCCTCGGTTTCACCTTTTAAAGCTTCCTGCTTATTTGTGGGGGGAAAGGTAAAGCAGAATGTTAGGAAAAGATAACTGATAGTGATGGTAACTCAGCTGGTCTTAGACACAGCTGTGACTTCTATCCCAAGTTACACACACATTGCCTACAGCATCTGTTGGAGCCAGGCAAGAAAAAAAAAGTCTCAAATTTTTGTTACCACTATTTAATCTGGCAGAGCTTGAAGTAAGACATATCCATGTATTTTTAACAGAAGAAAGACATAAAAAGTGATGGTAAAAATATATACTTAATCTAGCATATGAAATTAGAGGAGAAATCTCAAATATCGAGCATTACAGGAAAAGTGGAGAGCCAGGGAAAGGGAGGAGAGGGGGGCTAAAATAATTAGGAATTTGTGTGAACCCTCAGGGAGAAGAAAGCTGTTAAAGAGGGGACCTGCGGTTGGCTCCAGGTTTCTGGGACAAGACAAGGGAAGTTATCCACAGCATACCCGTGAACATTGTGTGAATCAACCCTGAAGTCAGTTGAAGAGATTTACTGGTTTCTGATCATCCAAAATTTACCCAGGAACAAAGCATTTTGTATTCTCCAATAAAGGTCTGTGTCATCTGGGCCTGGGCCATAAACAAACTTGTGGCCCAAAAGTTAGGGATCTTGTAGAGGCCCCAAGTCTTGGTACATATACCTTGTGTAAGGCCAAGAATCCAACGAACATGCAGATTCTTGGATCCTCATAACGGGTCTCCCTCCCCTCCCCACCAAGCGTTAGTTCTCTTCCCACTAGGGATTGAAGTGTAGTGACTTTCTCAGTAGCTCTATGTGCTGTGACTTGCCTATTAGTCTTAATGCTAACGTCATAATTGCATGCATTTGTCATCTTGAAAGGATTTTTTAAAAAAAAAACTGCAGAGGTAACAAGAATTGAGCCACTTACTATTCAGTGCAGCCCCAAAGAACATGTAGCCTGGGCCATTCAGATATGAGGGAAGAGACAAAAAGAGGATTAATACCTGTTGGATGTGATCACAGTAAGACAATTCCTCTTTGATTTTTGTCTTAATCCTCCCAAGAGCCACATGTGGTCCATCTGGAATGACCTGATGATTAAGGCTTGGGCGCCTTCAAGGAGGCATCTACAGGCATATTTTTCGGAGGTTATTTGGCCAGGAACCTTAACTGCAGACTGTATCATGTTTATACAATATAAACACATCCAAATGTCACACCTACATATTTTCATGTAGCTTTTATTACTCTCCCATTCTATTATTGCTCTATCTTCCTCCATTTCAATTCCACCAGAATATGGTGATTATTTTTTGTTGATATCATAGATCATTATATAAAAGTGGTAGACACTTTAACAATGTTTTTATTTCACTTTATGTGTATGGGTATTTTGTCTGCATGTATGTCTGTGCACCATTGTGTGTCTGTGCCTATGGAGGCCAGAAGACAGCATCAGATCCCTGAAAATGGTGTTATAGATAGTTGTGAGCCATTATGTGGGTGCTGGGAATGGAACCCAGGTCCTGCAGAAGAACAGCAAGTGCTCATAACCATTTCATTGAGCCATCGCCTCCCCAGCCCTAAAATTGGTAAATACAACTAATTACCTGGAAAAGATGGGAGTACTATTTGAGAGGGAGGAAGCAGAAATAACTCATTTTCTACTGGGAGAAGAAGATTCCATAGGGGTGGAATAAATCTTGGGTGTGTTAAATTTCATTTTCCTCAATGAACATGTGTGACCATCAGGGAGATGGCTGCCTTTTTATTGTCAAGGCTTACTATATGCCAAGCACTGCACCCAATGGGTTGTATGCATGGTCATTTGACATTTATGAAAGTGTAGTAGAGGCCTTATTAGCCTAGTTAACCTTGTTTTAACCAATTTGGAGCTCCATCCGGGTGGCACACCTTTGTAACCAAAGCATTCAGGAGGCTGAGGAAGAAAGACTCCAAGTATGAGGCCAGCCTGGGCTATCCCATGAAATTCTGTTTAAAACAAACAAACAAACAAAACAAAAACAAGAAAATTATGGCTTTTAGACTCATTGGTAAACAAGGCTGGTTGTTGTGATATTGCTTAGTAGCAAATTATACTGGATAGACAGGGGATTCATGAGACCAAGGGTAGTTTGGACAAACAAGTAGAAATTAACCTATGAGTATATGTGAAATCTAAGAACAACCTGTTTATTATTAAAGGCAGTAAAAGAAATGACAGACGTAGCTTAGGAAAATATCAGTATTTAAGAAGGAGAGAAGTTCTCCATGAAGACCAAGGCAATCAGCCAGAGACATAGAAAGAGGACTAGGAAGAACTCCCAAGTACAGCACTCTGCATTGTGAGGAACAGCAGAGGCTTCCAGTAGCATAAGGCCTGAGAACTGCTCGCTTGCATTGCCTGCACCCCAGGGCCTTTGACCAAAACTACCCCTGTGGTATAAGCAACAAGTTGGTAGTGTGAGAAGCAGACAGATCCAGTTAAACTACACTAGGTCTCTCAATGTACTGACCTCACATTCTATACTAGAACCGACCCTGTAACTCACTGCCAGTAAGTGTGCTTTTAGTCTCATTTCCTTTTAGTGTTGCAAAGTTTCGAAATATTTCAATAGGAATATTGGGCAGAGTTGGGGGTAATTTGGAAACATCCACTCAAGATAGGAGGGATTTTTCTAATACACCACTTAGGGTTACAGGAACTACAACCAGAAGGGCACACTAGGGTCGGACAAAAGCTCCATAGAAATATTAAAACATGGACCCCCTGCAGATTCCAGCTAGCATCCCCACATTCTCTATTAATGAATACGTACTTCATTGTCAGTCATGATCAGGAAAGCAACTCCATCCCTGACATGCTGTTTGCATGTGGGTAATACTGTGTTCTTTATGTCTCATGGAACCAGTGAATTGTCATGTGTGATTAGCATGTCAGCAAATTAAGATGTCGGAGATCACAGCTCCTGACTTCTAGTTCAGAGGGGGTTGGCTTAGGGTGGGGGACATCCTGCTAGCCAGATGGGGCAATGTTTTGCCAGCTTCTCTTGCCAGGAAAACCCTGGACAATAACCATTATCAAGCCTATGCAGGACCACCCAAGACTACCTGGCTGTCAACCAAAAGTCCTTCTTACCTTGGTCTAGTATCTTGGCAACTCTCCTCCCTGGTTCTAGCTTTGCACCCACTGAGGTGGAGAAGGAGAAATCTGAAAATAGGAATTCTTTAAAGGGGCTAGACCTAAAAGAATGGGTGGAAAGCCACTGTCAGGTGCTGGATGGATTATTAGGAAGAAAGCTCGGTAAGTTACATCATCCAAAGTTACAGACTTTAATAATAAATAATGATTGATTGATAGGAGTCAAAGCTAAGGGCAAGGAAAAACCTACAGGTGTTCAAATCTTCCTCCAAGGAAGTCACTTTGGAAAATAAAATAGAAATTAAAGAACGGCAAAGGCAAAGCCGGGCCACTTTCCTCTAGGGCCTTCTAATTGCTCAGGCTAGCCAACATCCTGCCTGAAAGATGACTGTGTGCTGGTAGCCATAGCTTCCCTGAACAGCCTCTCCTGGTGTATTTATGCCAGATGGCCATTCTCTTCCAGAATTCTGAAAGTTCTTGGCTCTTCTGGTAATTGCAACTTGGGCCCAGAGAACTTGGTTCAACATTTTTCTCCTTGCTCCACCCAAAAAGCCATCCCAGAGCCTAGACAGAGAGGATATAGGAGACAAAACCCTCCCCAGCCCTGAGCTGAGTATCTTGGCAGAGCAGCAACAGGGCTAATTCCATGGGATCTGGGAACACCTTTTCCTGCCCAAGCATGGGCTCTGATGTCAGTGCTGTTTGCCAAGTCTTGAATTTCCTCCTAGGGCTATTCCACAGTTTTTAATTGCAATCCAGAATCCCAACAAATCACAAATGCCATATGTAAACACAATCAGGATGTAGATCCAATCCGGTTGTAATTGCTAATAGAAAAGGAGATGGGGGGAGGGACTCACAGGCTCTTGAAAAAGCCTGGGATGGAATGGGAGACAGTTCAGCAGGGTGCAGGTTTCCCAGAGGACTTGCTTCAGAAAGAATTCTCCCAGAGCAGCCAAGCCTTCCCCCTTACTGCAGGGGTCATAGCCTAAGTTTCCTGATCAGACAAAAGGACTTAAATGCACACAGTTGAAGCCTACAAGGCTTTCTAGGAATAGTACAAGGTCCCAGGAGCCTTATGAGCTAGCACAGCCTCTAAGGATTCTAACCCCTATTGGGAGGTAGCCCAACTGCCTGCCTTGCCCTCCCCAGGTACTAAAGGATACAAGTTTCTCTGGGACTCTGCTCCTGAGTACACTCTGTGAGCACCGATTTCAAAGGACCCTTCTGGTTTCTAGGGAAGAGATGGAAGCTATGGGGGAGACCGACAAGCACCATAGTTGGTTTGCATTTGAACCTTAGAAAAACATCACGTTTGAATTTGCTATATGCTCAGTGCTGTTGTTTGTTACTAGATAAACAAATTTGGTGCACAAATGTTTAGGTATATTTCCAAAGTTCCTGTAGAAACCATTAGCGCCCTAGCCGATAGTGTTGCAAGTGGCTGATATATGCATGAGTAACCCTAAGGTGATTTTCAAAACCTGTCTGCTACCCATAGAGGAAAAAAAGGACAACTGTGAGCAAGGGAAAGCATCTGATGATATTTCTGGGCATGGGCTACGATCTCTCTTCCTTGTCAATATTCCGGGGTCGTCAACCATACTGGCTGCACACTGAAACAAAACTACATCTATGGTGCGATGTCCTTCCGTTTGGAAGAATTGTCTTGGGGTGCCAGAAGTTCTGAACTTTTACTCAGGGTGTGGTCACAAATGACAATTCTCGAATCTGAAAGAAAAAGAAATCCAACTATATAAGTAAAGTTGGAGACAGTCTGTGAGACTCCAGTTCTGGAATGGCATAGGGAGACTGATGCTGTGGGGGCCGAAGCTGGTCTTAGAGAAGGAAGAACGGGTGACTGACTCCTTTCATCCAAGAGAGTTGAGAGAGCTCCGGAGATGGCGGTGAGAACTTTCCACTTTAACCTGTCTGTTAAGTTGCTTCCACGCCAAGGAATGGTGCAGATGGCTTAGGCTCTGAAGGCCTCATCGTTAGCATCTCCGAAGACACGCCGGGATACCCATGCTCCCACTCTGCCTAGCCCACCCACGCGCAAGTTCCCAGCTCAAGAACTAACTAGCTTTCCTGGTTCAGGCGCTGGCAGACAAATACTCGCAGCTCGGAGCCTGGGCTTTGGAGCCTGAGTGGCCAGCAGGCTCTGGTGGGGCTGGGGGGCTGCCGGTCGGGGGCACGAGTGGCTGGAGGGAGACGAGGTGGAAAGAGGAGGGGCAGCGGGTGGACTAATGATGAAAAAGTCTCCTCCATCCTGGCTCCTTAATTAAATGCATGGAAAGAACCGAGGCGCGCACATCTGGTTTCAATCTGCAACCCTTTGATGGCATCAAATGTTCTTTTCCCAGATCAGGGCTGGAAGTTTTGGGCTAACTATGGCCGTTTGGAGCCCAGAAACCATTTACACATACTCGGACCCTTCCTTCTTTTCAATTCAACCTCATAGCTACAGGAGGGGCGGGGGAAATCTAGCAATCAAGGGAGTGAGGGAAAACGTATGTATGTGTGTGTTTAAAGAACATAAAAACCCCACAAATAAGCACTTACTATTTTACTTACTGGCCATATAGTAACTCATTCCTAATGAGACTATTAAAGCTGTTACCAGATTCCAACAGGTCATGAAAACACCGCCAGCACCTTTCTGTCCTCTGTCAAGCCTGGTCCATAGACTTCCACCCCGGCGTCCTCTGACTTGGTGTCTGCCAGGACCATACCCCGCTGGACACAGATTAGCAAAGAGACTACCCCAGCTCCCCAGTTCCCCCAGCTCTCCCGGCTCCCTCAGTCAGGGTGCTCTTGTCTGGTCCAATTTGGGCAGCCTCTGTGCTAACACATCGTAGCCTGGGAAAGCGACTACGGCCACACCTAAGAAATTACACTCATTGGAAGGGTAGGGGACCGATCAGGACGACGGACTTTCCTCCTGTTTAATAAATATGTAAATTTTCTACTGTCCGAAGCCTCGAGGTTTCTGGTGGCAGCGAAAGTCTCGAATCCATTCGAAGCTGATGACTTCTGGGTCCCTCCAAGCCGCCTTTAGAACGTAGAGAGCCTCCAGTTATATCGCTCTTGTTATTTTATTACATTATTTAGTAGGCTGTCTCTACAGAGCCAAACGAGCTTTAATAGGCTTGCTCTTTTGCTTTTCTGTCTCAGACTCTCCCTGTGCTCTTCGCCAAAACAAATCTACAGGAAAAGTTGCCGGGGGCGGGGCAGCAGAAGATTTGATTGTTATAGATGTGCATTCTTTTTTTCCCCTAACAAGTTTGCCCTCAGCTGTTATCAAAGCATGCAAATGAGATTTTCCAACAGAATTTCAAACAAATCCGGAGGAGTTAAGGCCCAAACAAAATAATCAGCCCGTTTAAAGTGACTGTGGGTTTCGGCTCCTTTCTCTCCGTGATTCTACTGCGAGGGAATGATAATTAGACCTTTATTTTAAAAATCCAAAGGGGCTCTCTCTGCTTCCCTCCCTCTCTGGCCCTCCTCCCTCCCTCTCGCCCTTTCTTTTGCTCCCTCCCTCTCTCTCTCGCAAAGGGGGTTTTCTTAATCAGACATTTTTTTTCGGTCTGAGGGAAAGGAGGAAGGAGATGGAGATGGAGAAAGGGGGTCTGTAAAACGTCAGGCGCCGCACAAAGGCTTTGCCACGTAATTACAGGCTCCCATTAAGTGGAGATCTGCCCTCCCAGGGGTCTCCAATTTTCTTGTATTCCCTACAAAGCCTCCTCTCCATGCCAGTCTGTGCCTTTTGAAGTGCCAGAGAGCTTCTTGATCCGACTGAGAAGGGGAGAGGAACTCAACAGAGAGGGGAGAG
>LOJH01033679.1:1883-16221 GCA_001685095.1 Ellobius talpinus | reverse complement strand
TAGATATGGATCTATTTTCATTCTTCTACATGTTGATATCCAGTTATACCATTTTTATATTGATTATAGATTTTTTTCAATGTATCTGTTGTGATTTGAATCTGAATTGCCCAACCCTGTCCCTGAAGGCTTGGCTGCCAGTTGATGGGTTTGAGGGGATTGATAGGTTCCTGAGGGCTCTGACCTAATCAATGGATTAATCTCTTCGTCAGCAGTGAGGACACAGACATAAAGCTCCACACTGCCACCCTAGGCGACCTAAGACTTCCCCTAAGCTTTTAGGAACCTCAGCTCAGGCTGGATTATTTGGCTTTGCTACTAAAAAGAACATCCGGACTAGCCAATTTAGAAAACAGTGCTGGAGATTTGCATTAAAGCTATTTGAATTTAAAAAAGCACAACAGTTGACAGAAAGCCAGGCTCTCAGAAGAAAGAAAGACATATCTAAAAGCATGAGTCTGAGCTTCTCAAAGAGTTGCAAAGCATCAGGCATACCAAGTGTGTACCTAAGCATCAGTATGGGCTTCTCAAGGGAGAGTTAGCTAGGAATTGTCAACATTAGTCATATATACTATTAAGGTAGCTCTCAGATTACATCTCAGAAGATAGCTAAGAAATCATTTTCCTTCTCCTCCTTAGATAAGTGAGATTATAGGCTGGCTATGCAGGTGGCTTAGGTGGAATTAGAATCTGATAAGAGAAAACCAGAAGCATTGCCCAAGGTATTTAGTATATGACCTGTCCTTGTAAGTGGACTGGTTAGTGAGTTTGTTAGAAAATTCAGATTTTCAGCTGGGAAGGGAGAAAGGCCTTTTGTTCAAGGCAAGCAGGGTAGGAAGAGTCCAGTAGCAGCTGGCTAGGAGTTGTTAATAACAGTATGCTGGAATTCTTGCTTCTTTGCTGGGAGAGGCTTTGGCTGGATTCTAGGGTGAGGGGAAGTCCCTTCTCCTCAAGTCTCCAATATTTCCCCTGTCTTTCTACCCTGCCTCAGCTTGTTGAATCCACAATGATGGCCATATAGTGAGTTAGGGCCTGGTTGAAAGACGTAGATCAACTGGTACATATCTTGCAAAATAGAACTTGTGGCTGGCCCCTTCCTGTCTCTGTCTGCATCCTGAACAGAAAGTGAGCAGCCTTTGCTACATATTCTTGACTATTGATGCTTCTGCTTCACCTCAGACCCAGTGAAACAGAACCAACTGATGGCTGAAACCTCGGGGAACATGAGGCAAAATAAATCTCTCTTCATTGAAGTTGATTTTTTTCTTCGTGCATTTGTGATGGTGACAGAGAAGTAGCTTTAGCATTACTGTGCTCTGATTTTTCCTTCTGTGCTGGTTAATACTGTCAGCTCAACAGACTCTAGAATCTCTAGAGACAAGCCTAGGCAAGTGTCTGTCAGGGATTATCTTGGTTAGGTTAGCCCCTGGGCACATGTGGCAGGGCTTATCTAAATTAAGCTAATTGAGGTGAAAAGACTCCTACTAAATGTGGGGGATCCATTGGGGGGGAGGGAGCCCAGGAATGCATGAGAAGTGAGGAAGCTAACAGAACAGCAACTATCACACTCTGCAGACTCCATGTGGCCAGCTGCCCTCTCACAGATTCTTCCACCATGCTTTCCCTACCATGAAGGACTGGCCCCTTCATCTGTGAACCAAAATAAACCATTGTCTCTTAAGTTGCTGTCAGGCCATTTAATCACAGCAACGGGGAAGGGAATACCGCATTCTTTCACGGAGTGATAATAGAAGTTAAGCAGTATGACACTCCTAGTGGGTTGATTGTCAGTTTTTCTTTATTAAATATCCTTGTTTATCAACAGAATCTTCCTTGCCTTAACTCATCTCTTTCTTAAATGTCCTAGTTTATCTAGAGAACATTCATTGCCTTCTGTGACATTTAAAAAACCATATCAGATTGCTTACAGAGTATATACACTTTCCATCATTTTCTGAGGTTCATTTTTTTCTCTGTCATATACCTACTGTGAACATTTTGTCACCATCTTATACTTTTTCTTCTCATTGCTTCTCTTAGACTAGGAAGGGGAGAGGCTGTAGATTTTAATCTAATTGTTTCTAATAAATTACAAACTTGGAGAATTGGGAACTGAGCTATATTTTCTCTCTAAAGATTGTAAGTCCAATCTACTCTCAGTCTCTATGTTCTCCTTGGCTGGTTTTTTATCTACTTCTGCAGTTATTACTGCAGTCCTAAGGATGACAATTTAATTGAATACTTCTAGGCAGACCTGTCTTCTAGCCACTTGTCTGGAGTTCGTTAAGGTTTGTAAAAGTGAAAGGTCTGAAATAGTTTCAGACATCCCCAGTTGAACCTCCTGGAGGTGGGGTAACCAGCTGCAATAGTGTTCTCAAATCCTCTGTGGAGTGTTCAAGCTGGTTGATGCTGACAGAAAAGGAGTTTGTTTGGCTTTTTGGCTGGTAGTCCTTTTGCTCAAGACAGGCAGGGCAGGAAGAAAGAATCCAATAACATCTAGTCAGGACTCCATTTGCTCTATCCATCCCCCAATGCCAGGATATTTACATTGAAAATGGACCTAATTTAACAGTAATGGTGATTTTTAACAGTGCTTTATACTTATCTAGTGCCCCAGAGAGAGGTGGGTCCTCTTTGTCTGCCTTGGTCACAATTATAATAAAAGTGCAGATATAATACTGAAAATCTAAAAGCTAGCTCTTTCTAAACAGCATCAGCATGGCATTATATAATACCTGTGATTATCAGGAAAGGAGACAGAACAGCCAGGGGATTTTTTGACAATCTTGTTAACGGAATGCAGACCTTTTTCTGTTACTGGGCCAATTTTTAATTTTAAGTAAATAATTCTATCTTGTTCTAGTAAACAGAAGCGAGTATAATTTATGTTCAAAAAGTTCCAACTGAAATGTGCTGCCCTAAAAATTGCTCCCGAGTTTGGCTAAATGAAAACTAATTTGGGGGTTGGTCTCAAATATCCCAGGATAGCCTCAAACTCAAAATCTTTCTACTCCCACCCCCAAATTCTAGGATTACAGGTCAGTGCCATGACACCCAACTTCAAAGGTGAGAAAGGGGCAGGGTTTTTCTTCTATGAGGATCTACATCAGACTCCACTGTAGCTGCATACAGGACAAAGAAGAAATTACAAGTGATATTGCTGGATGACTGGATTGCAATTACTTATGCTCTTATTTAGTTTCTGGCACAATCTAAATATGCATAATGACCTTTCATTGTATATTTCTAAAAGATAATAAGTTTGAATGTTCATAAAAACTTTTGGTTGTGTAAAAAAATGAATCAACCATAAACAAAACTATGGATTGTTGTATATAATTTTAGATTAATAACTAAAAATACTTAATAACTTATGCTATTTTGCTATTTAATATACATTATATTAGGCACTGTGCCAAACACTGAGCTTTAGGATGGTAAAGACAAAATTATTGTTATAAATGGGCAGGGGATGAACCTACACAGATATTATAATGTATAACTTTAGTATCATAAATTTATTCATAGTAATGCAGTAACTTAACAAATTTAAAAATTAAATACAGGGCAAGCTTAACTATACTCATACACTGAATATTTAGTATAGTTCAATTTAATAATTTTAGAACTGTATATTCATTATATAATCAAGTAAGGAAATTCATATCATGTTTGTAAAATGGGGAGATTTCTACCAATTTCTTTGTACCTATGTTTTCAAATCTTAAGGCATATGAAAAATCAACTGGGTGCTGTTAAAAACAGTAATCTCTGATTCAGAGGTCACTAACAGTGGACAACAAGCTGAGAAGGGCACCCAAATATCAATAATTCAGTTTTAATATTTCCCTTATATGTACAGGTAGGTGGATTATATTCCCATAAACACTAACATATTATAATGTTTATAATTTTTGCATATGGGATTAAAGACTTTCTTTGGGGGTGCTTCTTTAAAAGTTTCCAGATCAGCGATTACTAGGCTTCTGCTATGGAGAATCAATTAGGAACAGTACCAAACAGGGAATCTAACTCCACTGTACTTAGCCTATCAGAATAATCAACAATTTCCGATCATTTTGTATTACTGTCTGGAGGATACACATTTACCTAAAAATCATAAAGGAAAATACTTTACATGTTTCTAAGAGCTCGCAATGGAGTTTGTTTCAGGTGTGGATGGGACAAATAGTATGCGGCCAGAGAATGCCTGTTCCCCAATGAAACTGATGTTTCTGGTAAGTCTAGGAAACCGGGTGGGCAGGACTGCTGATAGGCTGCTTTAGAGAAATCCACCCCAGGGTAGAAACAGCCTAATGCTGCTAGCCTATTTGTGTTCTGAATGTTTAGTTATGCAGTTCTGGGCATAACCCTGAAAGGCATCTGTTACCTATTGTGCTAGGCTCCAGTGAACCCTTGCCAGAGTCTTTTGATTGGGGGCACAAAAATAAATCCAGAAAGGGCTATATTCTTAAGAGCCAAGAACCATGGGGACCATACTCACCTGGATAAATGTGTCAAGTTCTAAAGGCATTTTCCACAGTCATGCTGAGGTCACCACAGACTTTAAACAAATCAGGTTTAGCTATGTCATTCCTAGTTACAGAAAACAGGAGTCGGAAGGGGATGTATGCCCAAGTTGCCTACCTTAATCAGAGAAGTGGGATAGCGACAAATGGCGTGGAGGAACCCACCTCTTCTTTCCTGTATGCAATTAGGAGAATGGGCAAGGACTGAGGATTCCCCTCAGTTCACCCAACTATTTAGTGAGGGTTGGAGGCCTGGGCTTATTGAATGCTGACAAGTAGGGAAAAACCTAAACCAACAGAGTCCCACACCTGACCAGGTCCATTCTACAGCCTTTGTAAGACTCCATCGACCCTTCCTTCACAGAATAAGGACAATTATAATAAATTGTATTTGTAAGGGGATATACACTTTAAGTTTGTTGAGCAAATAATTATATACAGCTGCAGTAAGTTAATAAAAACACTGAAAGTTTATGAAATGCTAAATAAAAGGAAAATTATATACATGTGACTGCCCCCAATACTTTTGAATTTCAGACTTTTTGCTGTTCTTTTTTATGTAAGTATTTATATATACTTTAAGGAGAAAATAATGAGTAGTCAGGTTGCTTTTCAGATGCTTTATTTACTTTACATTTTTTCCATGCAAATGGGCAACACTGCACTGTTGACAGAAACTTACACTGAGTGGGAAGGCAATCTCCAGCTAGAGGCTGGCAGCACAAGACCACCTGGTACATAGAAATCGTACAAGGCTCACCACAAACAGATCAGTAAAGGCATGTCAGGAGAATGCAAGGAAAAGGAATCCATCGGGAATCACAGTATGATCTCACGGAAAAGGGCCGAAGTCAAGGCATAAGGCAGAATTCGTCATGATGATCATGGTGATTGGAGAGCTCCCCCATCAGAATACGCAGACAATTTCTCAACTGTAGCTCCCTAAGTTTTCGCCTGATTTCTCTCATCTCCTCCATGAACATTTCCATATCATCTCCATCTCCACCCAACCCATCATTAATCTGCCTATTGGGAATGGCCCATCGAAAGTTAGGGGCAAGTCGGCGAGCCTGTCCTCTTCGGTTGTGGTTGTTGGCATCAGGCTGGTGGCCGTCACCTCCTCCCAAAGGGCGATCTTCCTGTCCATTCTGCAGGGGCTGCTCCATTTCTTCGTTTTCCTGGTGGATATTTGCCATGGTGAGATTTTGTTTTCTGGTTGTTATTCTTTGAACACAAGTAAGACAGGGCAAGGAAAGAAACTGAATGCTTGATGCACTTACCAGCAATATTCCGAGATTAACACCAAAAGTTTTCATTATTGTTTTATTATTTTTGCCACCTTAGAGTCTCCAGGCAACCTCAAGGGAGCCTCCATTTTGAGCCCCTCCCCCAACTCTCTTTTCCCTCCCTCCTCCAAAGCCCACCATTTTTTATTTCCCAGGATCCTTTCCCTAAGCTCTTCAGGCACCAAAATGGAGGACTGAGATGGAGAATACGGTGGGGTTGGGGCCCTCATTGGGGTCCCAGACAGGGCTTCCCACACGCTCCTCCAGCCGCCCCCCTAGACACACACACACAGCCCCTGAACCGACCTGGGCCTATCCCTTGCCGCGTAGACCTCCTCTCAATTGTCGCTGCCAGACGCGCCGCTGCGACTCTCGGCTAGCAGACCTGCAGAAGGGGTGGGATGGGAGCGACTCAGCGCGGAGACCCCGCCCCCCACCCATCCCCCTACCTGGCTGCCCACAATCTCCACCGGCCTGTCGCCTTCTCAGCTCTCCAGGGCTAGATCTAGCACTCTCCTAGGCCAACCAGCCTAGCTGCCCCTTCCCCGAGACCCCTGCCATCCCCGCCCGCAAGCAGGGGCGGCCCTTCCCGGACACAGCGATGGTTCTCTTTGCGGTGCAGAAAGCCGCGGTGCCGCTGCATGGTCCCCTGGTGCGCTCCGTTGCATCGCATCCGGAGGCTGTCGCCCTCAGGGCCGCTGCATGAGTGCCCTTACCTGATCGCTCGCCCAGGGCCTGATGCCAGCCCGCCGTGCGCAGGGAAGCACGGAGCTGGGGGCCAGACGAGTGACGACTGCACCCAAGGCTGCGTCTTTCTGCAGCCTCGGGTCACGTGAGGGCCTCGCGTCACTGCCAAGCTCGCTCCCCAGCTCAGGAGGCCAGTGCGACAGGAAGCCCCGCCCCCACCTCCCCGCTGCGAGCGAGCACCTCAGGCCCCACCCATCACTCATCCAGATCCTTGCCTGAGGACCCACAAGTGGCATCACCCTCTGGAGGTTGGACTTCTCCCTTCCCTGTTTCCAGGGAGACTCTGCACCATCCTCCATCTCTCTCTCCCACTATAGCCAGGTCTTGGCTACAGCCTTCTTTGAGATTCCTTTCCACCTTAGCCAAACGTTTTCCCCAGGACCTCTCCCCACAGACAACCTGAAGTGGAGAGTGGGCTAGATTGTACATACTTCTCTTTATTTCCGTAAATAAAATCAGCATGCTTCAGAAAATTCAAAATTCCAAGGGTCACTTCTTTTTTGGAATGCTGGGGATAAATCCTCTGGCCTCATAATTGCTGGACAAGCTACCTCTCTTCTGAGCTGTATTCCCAGACCGCTCCACCCCCTGCCACTACACACACTTTGTAAACTTAAAAAAATGAGGACAACAGTGCTTGTGTATGTTGTTGGAGAGACACTTATATTTTCAATCCTCCTGCGTCAGCCTCCCTTGTAGCTCAGGTTACAGGCCTGCACTACCAAGGCTAGTGACTTTCCAGCTTTGAAAAAATGCTTCATTCTGCAGAATAAAAAAAAAGCTTGTTTATGTTAACCTGTGTGTATCACACAGAAAATATATTCTCTGAGTTTTGAATGGCTGTTTTGAAACCGACTGCATTAATCTGTTTTGATATTTTATTTTAAGAGTGAGGGACTCTTGCTGAATACAACTAATGCTTTAAAACTGACCTGGAATAGTTCCTTCAGTGAGAAGTCATTGTTTTATAGGATGTGTGTGTGTGTGTGTGTGTGTGTGTGTGTGTGTGTGAAAGGGTCTCACTATGTAGTCCTGGCTGGCCTGGAACTCACTATATCAAACAGGATGGCCTCAAACTTGGGGTGTTCTTTCCTGCCTCTGCCTCCTCCCTCTGCCTTCCAAGTGCTGGTATTATATGAGATGTCTTTGAGTCCATAGTCCTCAAGAAAAAGAGCCATTTTAATTTCTTGCTTTCCTCTTCAAACCTTTCAAACTACTCTATAAATATTTAATGAACTGAAGAATTGAAAATATCTAGAAGTTATTCCCCAAACCTCCTACTCTGATGTGAATGTTTCAAAAATGTTATAAATAAGCAAAGGATGGATGATGTAGCAATTAAACTCACACTGAAACACGTCCTTAATGCAACTGTTTCTTCCACATTGAATCACTGTTTTTATTTTTTGGTAATTTGCTTGTTTTGAGACAAAGTCTCACTCTGCAGCCAAGACAGGCCCAGGAATAAAAAAAAAGATCACAGCTAGACGATAGATTTTTAGAAACATAGCATTGTTATTTACAATTAATAACTGTTTATTATGAGAGCAAGAAGTTGCTTCTAGTTTGGGCCTCAAATGTCTGTACTGTCTCCTCCCCTGATAAATGATGTAGGATACTGGAGAAGTAAAGTGTGAATGCTTAGTGTTGGAGATTATAAAATTGTGACTTTGGAGATGTTAGCATATAGCTCCAATATCTCAAAATCATAGCAAGTAATTGCTTTTTGAAGCAATGCTAGCGATTTCTGAACTCTCTCTCACATTTCTTTTTTAAAAACAAAAAAGTTTTGCCAGGTAGTGGTGGTGCATGCCTTTAATGCCGGCACTTGGGAGGCAGAGGCAGGCGGATCTCCATAAGTTTGAGGCCACCCTGGTCTACAAAGAGAGTTCCAGGTCAAGCTCCAAAGTTACAGAGAAACCCTGTCTCAAAACAAATTTAGACAAACTGATCAATTTGAACAATGAATGATTCCCAAACCAGAAAGCCCATAGCCAGAGCAGGTTCAAAGATGCTGTTCCTCAGCACGGCATGCCCCATGTTTTGGACAGAAAATGGAATTGTACAGAAAACAGAGCTGAGGTAGAGAGACAGCTTGATTGATTACAGCTTAGTGCTTGTTTTGTTTTGTTTTTTAAGCATAGTGCCCTGGTGAATTTTTTGTCAAGTTGATACAAACCAGAGTCACCTGGAAATAGAGACCCTTGATTTAAGAATTGCCTCCATCAAACTGGACTGTCGGCTAACCTGTAGTCCTTTTCTTGTTTAATGATTGGTGTCCAAGGAACTAACAGCCAGTTTGTGAGCAGTGTTACCGCTGGGCAGGCAGTCCTAGGTTATATAAGAAGGCAGATGAGAAAATCAAGGAAAGCAAGTCAGTAAACAGCACTCTTCCATGGTCTCACCTTCAGTTCTTGCCTTGGCTTAGCTCAGTGGTGGGTGATAACCTGTGAGTCAAATAAACCAATTACTCCCACGAGATGCTTTGAGTCATGATGTTTTGCCACAGCAACAAAGCACAAATGGGAACACAGGGTTAGAACAATTCCCCCCCAGCTACCAACTGCAGGTGGAATGCTGTGTACAGTTGAGATGCAGCTGTTTGTTAGGAAAGTATACGCCAACGTTAGGCTTTCATTTAACTTTTTCCCTTAAGTTACCTTGCAGTTTCTTGTGTAATTGGTCTAGTATAGAGCCATCTTTATGTCAAATTTTGCTTCATTTAACATCATACAGACTGCCGTGTTAATGATACTGACTGAAAGGATGCGGAATAGAAGCATGAGCTGGGATATCAGACGAATCTAGGATCAGATTTTGTCTGCTAAAGTAATGATGTATACCTCCAAGTGAATTTTTTGGCTATGTTTCGTTCGCCCATAGTGAAATAGGATTGTTAACAGAATATGGTTACCTATAATAATTCACAGAGCCTGCCAAATTGCTGATAAAATTGACTCAGTTTTTACTACCATTAAGTTGTTTTTACAATATTTTAAGAGTATCAGTTTGTGATGCTTTCCTTAGCTATATTAACTTGTGAAATCCATATGTCTACTTGGCATACTTAGTGATTCACCATTTTTTGTGCAAAGTAGGTGAATATTTGCTGAAAGAATGGTAATTGTTGATGATATTGTTCTGAAGGCTATAGTGTAAAGTAGAAAAAAATTAATGAATTACATTGAAAGAATTCCCTGCAAGTAGATAAATCATGTGACATAACCATTGAATATGATGTTTATCAAGTGGATTTTTATTTCTTTCCGTGGGTGCATGGTTGAAAATTGCCCTTTTGATCCATCCTGGATAAGTCTTTTGTTTGCAGCCACCTAATTACTTTCAAATCAAATTTTATATAGGAGACTGGTTACAATAAAGCAACGGATTTTTTCATTTTCTTTCTTTTTTATTTTTATTTGTTTCTTTTCTTTTTTTTTGTTTTGTTTTTCAAGACAAGGTTTCTCTGTGTGAGAGAAAGAAAACTGAAGGGTTAGTATTGTTTTTCTAACAAGGTTTCCAATTCTGAAAAGATAAGAAAAAGAAATCCCTCCCTGCTGGCAGGGTCCAAAGTTGAAGATGAGGAAACAAAAGTTTGAGATACAGAGTTGCAAAGCAGGCCAAAAAGGCATACATAGTATAGTAATGTCGATTAAAAGTTACAACTAAGAGACTGCCCAGTCTTCCAGAGATGCCAGCAAAACCTAACGCAGTAACCGAGCTAAGAGAGCTGCTCTAGTGCCAGCCCTTGTCAGTGGAATATATAGGATCTAACTTGAATCTCAGTAGTGATGAATTACATGGGAGTATCACTTACATGGGAGATTAATTACATGGGCATCACCCTAGATATTTAGATGAAGAGGTGTATTTTATTTTGTGTTTCTGGGCGGTGAAGTTTGAATCTAGTGCCTTAAACAAGCTGGGTGAGTACTCTGTCACTGAAATGCAATCCCAGAAATAAGACTTGTCTTTTTATTCCTCTTCTGCAAGCTCTCATACCACTAAACCAAACACACAAACACACGGAAGGAGACCTGTTAGGCAATAGAAGACCATGGTCCCACACATCCCATACCCAGAAGTCACGTTCCAAAGGTCCTGAAGCGGTTAAGAGATCTCTGAAAAGGAAGTGTGGTTGGTTGCTCAAATCAAAAAGAGCCCAATAGGCAACTGACTGAGCCTATTTTAATAACCATAGTCAGGTAAAAGTTGAAGAGCAAGACTAATATACAGTTAAGGCCACAGCCCCTGGGAAAACAGTAGTGAAAGCATATTATTGATTCGCTGTTTTTTTGTTTGTTTGTTTGTTTTATGATTTCACCTGTATTTGTTAAGATCCTTCAATCACATTCTGGAGCTATCAGGCTAATTAATATCCAGTAAGAGGAAGCTTCTTTTTGCTGTAATCTCATGGTATTTTTTTTCTCACTACTGGAGATTGAATCCATGTGTGCCTGCTAGGCAAGGGCCCTAACCTTTGAGATATATCCTGTCTTTGTCTGTCTTTGTCTGTGTGCTTGCTTGTTTTTGAGACAATGATCCACTACAAAATCCATACATATTTGACTGCCGTGCACAGTTGGACTTTGCTAATTGCTCTGTTTTCTTCTCATTATGTTTTCCTGATTGTATGTTAGGCTTGGGGTAAGGCTCTGAGCACTGGCGGGCTCTGTGGGTATGAGTATTCCTGTTCTGGTTTAGATAGATATTTCTCTGTAGTTTTCTGGTGCTCATTGCAGCACTCTGGTTGTGCTTTTCTCTTTTCATCAACATTGAAACATTACAAACTGAAACTGGGTGTCAAGAATATAGGAAAACATGCTTAGGCTTCCCATAAGGTATGCCCATTATAAAGTTGATGCCAAGACTTACAGAATAAAGAATGGACCTAATGAAGGTTTGCAAGTATCTCTGAAAGAGTTTGAATTGTTTGAAATATGTTTAACTGAATAATATTGTCTGAAATAATAGGGGAAAGGGCTATTGAACTTGGATATCTGAAAGTAAAAACAACAAATATTCAACTTATCATCATCACTTGGAGAACAGCAGTAGGATATTATTTTATTTCAAGGACTACAGAAGATACATACATTGTGACAAGGTCATCTTATAGTCTACTTACAGCAGTTTAGGAAGTTGTTAGAAGTCATCTCCATGTAGTGTCCTAAAGTGCTAAATTCTATCTATCTATATATATATGTATTCATATATATATGTGTGTATTTATGCATGTATGTATATTCCTTTTACCCATCAAGCCTGTGGTAGTAATGTTCCTCCTTCCCCTTGAACCCTGGGATGAATTCATTGGCACACCGGAGAACTCATGCAGAGACTAGGAATATGGCTCAGTGGCAGAGCACTTGAAACTCTGTTCATGAAACTCTGTGTTCGTTTAAAAAATAGAAAATCCATACATAAATGTCTACAAAGTCACTTTCTACTGTCCAAGCTTAGCTATCCCCATGTAAGTTCTGTTGCTAATATCTAAGGTAACAAAGAACACTCGTTGTATCTTAAAGGATATAGAAATTTTTGAGACAAATATTTGAGCCACAGGTACTATGATTTGAATTATAAGTCATCGAATGATATGTAAAAGTCCTCATCCCTGTTGCCCATGAATGTGACTGCATTTGGAAAAATCAATTTTTAGGTATAATTTGAGATGGTGCCATCTCCAAAGATCTTAATCCAGTGTGACGAATGTCTTTGTTCAGCAGATGAAAACGCAGAGTAAGGACAGAGGTAAAGATTGGAGAAAGGCAGTTTCAAGCCAAAAAATGGCAACAATTGACAGTCACAATCAGAAGTTAGGAAAATGCAAAGAAGGATCCACATGAATTTAGATTCTCTGAGGAAGTGTAATTCTCTTGATTTTGGATTTTGATTATCCAGAACTCTGAGAACACACACATTTCTATTGTTTTAAGCCACCGGGGTGCTTTGCTCTAGAAACTCTGTGAAACTAATAATATATGAATCTAAAAGAAAGGTCCCGTCAGTGATATTTAAAGGATTGTACCAAATACATTGTACCAAATACAATGAGCAGTGAATGAGGGCCAGGGTGCAATGCCTATAATACTAGCACGTGGAAGGCAGGGGCAGGAGAACTGCTCCATGTTTGAGGCCCCCGGGTCTACATAACAAATTGTAACCCACCCAGGTCTTCATAACAGGATACTTTCTCATTGCAAAAGAAAATAGACACAGAGAGACTAGGTTTTTTGGAAGACAAGAAGTAGTTTTGGGTTTTTTCCATATGACTATACAATAATCTTTTTATTATCTTAAACAACTAAGAACTGAGGAGCTATCATATGCCGGCCATGCTCTTAAGCAACAGAGAGCAGAAAGCATAGATAGGCCCACACACTCAAAGAACTTCTGTTATGATGGGTGCAAATAGAAAACAAACAGGTAAACAAATGAATAGGATAATTTTAGATAGCTATAAGGTCTAAGGAAAGAGAACAGAGAGTTGAAATATAGGGTAACTAGGGGAAAGAAGCTAAGAGCACACTGAGCTTTCTCAGAAATACTAGTTACTGCACTTTTTTTTAAAAAAGTAATAAACAACTCCTGGGGTACTGATTAAGGTAGAGAACAAAACCCCCAAATGTTGATAATTTTTTTGCCTGTCAAAATCCAAAATAATGCAAGGTAAATCATAGTTCTCTGAAGTCATGCCTGTGGGGCCCTTACCTTGGGCAGCATCTTTGAGGGTAGCCATAGGAAGCTGAAGGATGATCCCCAAGACATAATATAGGACATGTCTCTTACAGTGCTCTCCCTCTTTGTAGAGCTATGGAGCCTGTTACTTTCAAACTCCACGAAGGACAGTTCTTTCCTAGAGCCTTGGTTCCCTTCAGATTGTGTGCAACATTTTCCCTGGCTTCTCTCGAGGCCACCACTTGTAATCTGCTTGAGGAAATAGATCATTCCCCAGGACCAACGCTAGTATATTGACCAGGTTTGTTCCATTACCTGTATCTTTCCCCCTGGGCCTTTTGGTTGTCTCTGTTTCAGCTGTGTTAAGAAGAGCAAAAATCAAATTTAAAAGGTAACCTGGAGTGCTTGCCTTCTTCCACACTTTCCTCCTAGTGTCTGGAACACATGGAGTGAGGGATGAAATGAGCAACTAGCAATATCTGACCTTGGGATTTTTTTCTCTAATTGTAGTAAATTTGACCATATGCATATCATCTTTAAGTTTTTAAAGTTCCACGTATCATAAACTTCTTAGAATTTATTTACTCCTGTAACATGTTTAAGCCTTTTAGTTTAAACTTTAAAACAAAAGCATGAGGAGGGTCAGAGGACAACTTGCAAAAGTTTCTGCTCTCCCTCCCCAATGTGAGTTCAGAGATTAAGCACAGGTCTTCCAGCATGGCAAAGAGCACCTTTCTCAGAAGAGCTATCTTCCTGGGCTTTACTCTCAACTTAAAAAAATACATATTTTATTTTATGACAAAACTATCTAAAACCTATTCTTGTCTGGAAGCATTTGCATTTTTCTCTTTAATCTCCTTTTACTCAATGTATCTTACACCTAAAACTTTTCTTATCTCTTTTCTTCCTTGATGATTCTTTTCAGTGTTGTTTTCTCTACAAAATTTAGAAAACATTTTTTCTTTATTTTATTTTATTTTATTGAGCTATACACTTTCTCTGCTCCCCTTCCATCCTCTCCCCCCTTCAATCCTCTCCCATCGTCCCTATGCTCCCAATTTACTCAGGAGATCTTGTCTTTTTCTACTTCCCATG